>JALYBT010000124.1:0-124762 GCA_023510015.1 Pestalotiopsis sp. LF_19_12
GCTCTTGCAACGTTTGCAAGTGCCACGTCCGGTGCCAAGCCTTGCCAAGACACGGTCACGATCGATCGCAAGAATCAATTCTTCTGGCTCTCAACAACCACGAAGTTTCCAAAGACTTCGTGAGCACTGTTCGAATCGCGTCGCCGAGGGCTTTTTAACGGACCAAGTTACGATGCCGTATCTTCTTTTTTGGGAGAGTTGGCAGTTGGACTCCGACCTAAATTAAAATCACGAAATCTAAGCGAGTTTCGGACGTGGCATTTACAAACTATAATAATCTTGGCAATAATCTTAAAGAATAAACCATAACCGAAACTATAATCCAATAAAAAAGATTATTACTAACGTAATAATTTAAATAACATTAATAAAAAAATAAATAAATATATTAAAAACGGATTTCCTAATATAGGCAAAGGCTGCCTATTACTAAATTAAAAGGTTCGGTGGGAATATTATTATATTTTTGGCCGTGCGATATATATACTTACGTATACTTTATTTTATTAATTTATAATAACTGTAAATTTTATAATTTTTATTTTATAACGTTAATGCTAAAAGGCTATTAATCGCTTTTATAAGCGCTTAATATTATTATAATAATTTTATTATTTATTTTATTACTAATATTTATTTTATATAAATAATTATTATTTTAGCGTTTAATCTTAATATTTATTTTATTATATAAAGCTAATAAAGCTTTAACGACTATATTATTTTATTAGTTACCTTTTTACGTAATATACATTTAATTAGCCTATTTGTTAATATAAACCCTAGCACGTTTTATACTTTAGTTTATCTTTTCGTAACAAAAAAAAGGAGATCGGTATTATAAAATATTTCGACTATAACTATTAAGCAATTATTACACTTACTCTAAATATAAACCAGCGGTCTCCTCGCCTGCGCTCCGCGCCGATTCTTTTCGATCCCGCCTCGCTATAAAATCTCGACGTTATATAAATTAGCCTTAAAGTTTTCGTTTATCTCGCGTATTTATCTAAATTAGCATTCCGCGCGCGAGTTAACGGCTACGTCGCGATAGCCACCGAAACGAAACGGATATTTATAAAGCTCGAAATAATATTATATTACGCCGAAAATTAAAAATATTAATATACGCCCCGCGGGCCTTATTCCCGCACCGTCGCAAAATAATTGCCGCGTTTATAATTAATTAAATTTAAGCCCCCGCCGTTTATTATATTATTTCGATTTAACCGGTATAACGTCCCGGGCAATCTCGGCCTAGCCTTTTAAAAAATCGATTTTAGCGTTAGGCCTCGACGTCCGTTTTCGAGCCGTATAATAACCCCGAAAATAAAAGCGATCGACGCGAAACGCTTAAGCCCGAAAATTAACAAATCGGAATATATAAAATACCTATTTCGCAAACACCTTGTATAATACAAAAGCCGCGACGGCAAAAATATTTATACCCGCGAGCGGGAGTTACGGAAAATAGTTTTTAGCCAGGGCCTAATAGTCACGACGATAAACGTAACCGCTATATACTCGATACGACGCGCCGAACCGAATAAAGGTTAATCCGCTGCCGTTTTAAAGGCGGATATATTTGGCATAAAAAAAACAAAATAACCTAAAAAATTTATATAAAATACGGTCGCGATAGCTTTTTATACGGACAAATATATTAATAATATAATAGCTATAATATATAATATAGGTTTCGTAATCCGGATTACGGGCAATATATACCTTCGTAAATAGCTATAAATATATCTCGGCCCGCTTAATTTTTAATTACCGTACATTTTTTTTCCGTCCGAATAAATTTTACCGGTAGTTATTAAATACGGATTTAGCGCGCGGGGGATATTAATAACTCGCGGGGGCTAACTTAAATACCGCGTTCCCAAGATTACGTTTATAATTATAATCCGGTCGATAAAAATCGACTACGCAAAAATAATACGACAAATAACGGGGAAAACGGCCTTAATATAATATAAATTTAGATTTAAATATAAAGCAAGCCCTCGTATTTCGTCGACGTCGACTATTTCCTGGTCCGATTTTTTTCGTTTTACCCTTTTTCCCGTATAGTTTTTCGCCCGGACGCTTAAAACGCCTTTAAAAATTATTTAATAATAGCTATAAATAACTTATACCTCGAGCTTTAATTTAGCCTAGGCCTAAATAAAATCCCGCCCGAGGCCGCCGACGCCTTTTCGGTATTTAAACCTTTTTATATTTAATATAAATATCCCTCCCTACGCATCCGTTCCTCCCTAAAACTAAATTCCGCCTATAAAAAACGGACCCTAACCCGCTTAATATACAAACGCCGATACCGGATCGAATATATACGGTAAAACGCGAGGCACGCGGAAAAATCCTCGCCGACGCCGCCTGCGAAAAATACTTTAAATAAATCTTCCGAGATCCCGTAGGCTTTTTATCGTACGAAAACGTAAGCAAGGCTCGGCCTCGGGCTCCCGGGTCCCTAAAAACATTCGCGAAAATTACCTTACTCGAGGCGCCTCGCTAAATCACGATAAAACAAGGCGAAAAAGCCTAAGGTATACTCGGCACGGCTATATACTAAAAAAGCCCTTATCTTAGCTAGCCGCAAGGCGAGGCCGGCTTTTAACCCTAGGACAAGGCCGGCTTTTAGCCCCAGGACGAATCCGGCTCTTAGCCCCAAGACAAGGCCGGCTTTTAAGCCCAAAACAAGCTTTATAAGCTCTTAATCGCGGTCGCGACTATACTCCCGGCGATCGATGCCAGGCTCGACAAACTTAAGCTTATAATAAAGGACCTACGTATTTAGGCGGACCTAATATAACGCTTTATAATAGCGGCCCTAACTAGCACGGCCGAGCTCGCTAATATTATTATAACGATTATAAAGCGATATATAAATATAAAAGTCGCGGGAAACGGCGGAAGCATATAATATCGGCCTTATATAAGGTAGCATTTATAATATCTGTTATAGCATACGGAATTCACTATCATAAAATCGTCCTGATGTATAAGCTTCATCTCGCACCTATGAGGTCCATCAATTTGGGTGCAGCACCTTAGGCCGAAGCCCAGACGAGGTTGTCCGTGCTCGTGATCAGTGTTTATGCTCCTGTCCCCAGACTTGACCGACTTGACCGATTGACAGCACTATTCGCGAGTGATACTTGCAAGTAAGTGGGGAATCTTTACTTTACTCGGTCTTGACAAGTAAGTGAGTAGTAGAGCCTTATCTCAAAAGCTCAGATTTCACTTTCACGGGCGTTTGTTGTATAGCACCTGCCGTGATATTCTGCATACATATTCTACATGATCCGTGCATGTGGCTGGGGATGATTACGTCGTGAATGGTCCCCGGTTCGCCTGTGAAAAACATCTGAGAGCCAGATTGGGTGCCTTACCAAGTCTCCTAAGCGCTTCCCATAGTAAAAAAAAAGATGATAAATATACGAAAATTTATATCTCAATAACCACGAATTTCAAAGAGAAAGTGAATAGCTTCTGAATTTTCAAATTGGCACGCAAATATAATTATACATTTTTTCAAATTTGATATTAACAGCTATACAAAATGGCAGAGGCCATTCGGCAAATCATGTCTCCTAAACACTTTTACATCCGATGCCCTACTCCTTCTTTTCTTGGGAATGGCTGCAGGTATAGGAACAAAATTGGTGTCTATAAAATACTTGGGGCTCCTGCTGTGCCAAGCTGACTAATGCAAATGGTCGAGCAGGACAGAGATAAGTCTGGTCTTGCTGAAGCGGGTAGCAATGCCAGCAACGCCAGCGCTGGCAGTCAGGCTGACAGCCTGGCTTCTGTACCAGCAGATGTGCAGCAGGATCAGGTCGACGATAGTCCAGCTTGACAAAATTTGTACGAAATCAGCCAGAAGATCGCTTTAACGAAGCAGGATAAGAATGAGAAGAACCGCGCCAAGCTGCAGGATGACTACCCTAAAGTAAACACGTATCTACGGAACAGTTTCCACGCCATTCATGACAAATAGCAGCATATGGTGACGGAAAAACGGGCTCAGCGTCAAGCTCGTAGTCAGCAACAAGCAAGGGGGCTGGGAATCCCCCAAGAAGAGCGACGAAAGTCTGCAAGTGGCACTGCTGAAGGTGACAATACTCGCCGTCGCTCTAAAGGAAATCTGCTGGACCCCAACGCTTGAGCCGCGAGCGTAGTAGGTTCGAATGCCGTGGTTGTTCTTATTTCCTGTTTTTTATGTTTCAGATAGTTTTAATTAAAAGTCTGCCGTTCCAACCAGTTAAGCTATCTTGCCTTATTCCATTATTCTCCCAAACATCTCGCCGCCGCGTCCGGTTTCAGGGAGCGCCGGCGAGGCTGGGAATCGTTAGAGACCCGAACAATAGCCGCCTGGGTGTAGGTATCATAGAAACACGTATATGACGTTATTTCCAGGGTTGTATTGCCTATATAGGTGGCGAAAAGGCACGACTTTTTCAACGATTCGGAAGAGAATCAGATCTGAAAACGATCGGAAACACGGAACTGCTCCCCCGTGGAATACGATCGGGGCAGGCCTTGAGCAAGTCTGCCCTGAAGATTTCGTTCTCTAGACGAATGCGTTCTACTAGCTTGAATCAGCTACTAATCGATTCACAAATAATATTACGAGGGTTTGCTGGCAAGGGTTTCAAGTCCCAAAGTTATCCCCCGGAGGCACTGATATTAGTTCAGCGACGTTTCCCACTGGTTGAAGCATGAGAACTTTCATTATCCCGAGGAGTACGATTAATTCGACATGACTATGGGGTAATCTTTTGACGTTTTGTCAGTCCGTTGATCGCAAACATACAAAACTTACAAGCCACCACAGATCAATAGAATAGAGTATGCGCAGGCACATATATCGCACAGCTAAGAATGCAAGAGTGTTCCCACCGAACCTTTTGACCAAGTGATAGGCAGCGTTTGCCTGTACTAACCCAGTAAATACCTACACTAAGGTCCACCTGGCTACTCGCGAGTGATACTTGCAAGTAAATAGGAAATCCCTATTTTACTCGGTCTTGGCAAATGAGTGGTAAAGCCCCTACTCGACTTACTTTATTATATCAGACACTGCAGAAGCGAATGCCTATGGCGCGTGGGCAATCTAATTGGTGTCCGGAGCGAGGTCCGGTAGATCCAAAACTTGTGCACATCACGTCATGCATGACCGCAGGTCGTATATCACACAATATTATAATCAATGCCATATCTCGCATGATTTTGGCATCCGTACTAGGCTCGTAACCAATCCCCACAAGCAACCGGAAGGCGAGACCCTAGTCTCTCCCGGCTGCGCTCGCACTCCGCATCCTGGGGTGGCCACTGGCGTCGTCTTCCTGCCCCCCAAAGCCGCCGCCCGTCCGAGACACCTACCTGCTAGAAGTCTCGGATCCGTCTCGCCGCGATACCGCGGGAGAAAGAAATAGCCGACAGACGGAGGCCGCAGCCGAGATCCGGTCTCGCGATAGCTTTATATGCGTATCCGAGAACGCGTCGCAGGCTTATACGGTGGCCCGGCCTGCGACGAGTTAAAATAATAAGCTAGATAATACGAAATACGCGCTAAAAGCCGGCCCGCGACTCGAACGTGGAGACCGAGGGGCCTATCACTAATATTACCAGTCCGCAGACGCCGCGCTGCGAGTGCCAGATCCTGCCAGCACCGAGAAAATACCGGGCAACGGCAAAAAAACGTATATCTGCCATATCCGCGTCAGAGGTAAACCCTGCGGCAGGCAATCCCGCGATACGTACAACCACAACAGGCACCTCGCACGCAAGCACGGCCTGGCCGCCGCGGTCCCGGGCGAGCCAGCGCGCCTCGATGCCGACACGGACAGCCTGCCCGAATCCGACGAGGACGCGGGCGCCGAACGGTCCGCCTCGAGATCTCTAGCGCCGCCCAAGCCCAAAATATCGCCTACGATAAACGACGTCGACGACGGGCAAAAGCGTAGGTAGCTAAACGCCGCTCGCTAATAAATGCCTTTTTATAAAATAAAACGGTCTTGCGTATCGAGGCACTAATAATACGCGCTAAGCTAGCTTTCGGAAGACGCCGTCCGGCATTTCGGCTAATATATCCGGGCGCTGCTCGGTAGTTAAGGCGTCGACGGCGCGGATAATAAAAGCTCGTGCGTTTTTGTGCCGGCCGACTAATTATTTTTAAACCCGGCCGATATTTTCCCGCTTTTCGCCCGAGACCGGTACCCGAAACGGCGCGCCGAAAAGCCGGTAAATACCTAATAGCGCGCCCGACGCTTCGCTTTTTATTAACCCCGCTAACGTTATAAATTCGACGATTATTAAATTACGCTTGCCCGCGCCGCCGCTTAGTTTAATAAATACCCGAAAACCGGCGTCGAGCTAGATAATTTTTTAGGGGCCGGCCTTTTTAAAATTATAAACGGCTTTTATTTTTGCTATTAAAATAATTACGTAAACCCCCGTTATATTTATTACAAGCCGTCGGACGCTAATTACGATAAAAAATACTACCGCAAAAAAGCCGCCTTTAGCCGCCGGGAGGGTAAAAAGGTACCGGAGCTTTATCGGCGATACGAAACGCTTTGCTTTATACGAATAAACCGCCCGTGGCCGCGCTAAAAAAAAAGCACCGCTAACGATTTTTAATTTGCGTCGTTTACTACGTATAAAGTTTATTTAATTTAATTCTCGGTCCTCCGGCGGGCGTTATATATCCCGGAGGCCGGCCTAGCTTAGCGGCTAGCCGGCTAAACGCCGTACCCGTCGCTCGAGGACCGGTTACCGTTATCGGCTACGCTTTACGAAAAATTTAGGCCCAAGCCGATATTCGAAACGGCGGGACTAATTGCGGGCGCCGGCGGCGCCGCGAACGGCCGGCCCTTGTTCGTATACCTTTTTTATACGGCGATTAAAGGGTTCCGCTAATTTACGAAATTTTAAGCGTACCTAATATATAAGCATAGCGCCTCGGAAAATAAAAATAAGCTAATCCGAAAAATACGGAGGACGGCGTCTTTATAGCTAGTTTATTAAAAAAAGAGCTCGTCCGAGATAAAACGGGCCGGCGGCGCTATAAAAGCAAAATTATTATAAACGCTATAAGGCGGCTTCCGGTAACGCGACGTTATCGTTTAAAGATTACGCTAATAAACGGTTAAGGGACGGCGGCGTTTAGGATTACGGATAATAATTTATTATAAGCACGATATATAAAAAATTAATCCGTAAAGGAAAATATACAAAAACGAATATAATCGAAACGGCGCGCGGCCCCTACCCTTTCCCGGTCTGTTTTTACCCGTCGACCGGCGATTATCGCGTCGTAACTCGTGGCTCCTCGGCCGCGATTACCTTTTTATATTTTTATTAACTATTTACGAGTTTTTTTTTTAGCCTTCGCCCGGCCGTTAATTTTTGCGAAATCGGCTATTTTAGCCTATAAAAACCCCCCGAACGCGGCCTTAAAACTATTATATTCGTTTTTAGCCCGCGGCTTAGCGCGGATATATACCACGAAAGCTTTTACGTCGCTTACGAGCTGCGTTCGTAATAAGGCGGTATTATTTTTGTTTTTAAGCTCCGAGGAGCCGAGACTATATATTAATGCTAATTAATAATATCGGGCGCAAAATATATCGATAAAAACAAGCAGTTATTAAGAAACATTTTAAACTAATTCGAACTTATTTTTTAGTTATATATTATTAATCGACGCCTTAAACTTTTCGTTTATACCCGCGGCGTAATTATAACTCGGCGCGAACGGGAACGTTTTATATTTTACGAGGAATTTTTTAAGCTTAATATAATTTTCTTCCGGTTCGTTATTTAGCGTCGGCTTTATTTTACCGTAATTTACCGGTTATTAGGCGCCGCGGAGGCCGGGCTAAAAATTTACGACGGTTTTATTAAAATCGGCGTCGCGTATAAAGCTGCCGGGATCCGTTTTTAAAAGCACGAAAAACCCGGCGGGCCCGATCGCGACCCCGGCGGCGGCGAGCTCGTTATCGGTAAGCTCCCGGTAAACGACGGAATTTAGCTAAAATAAATTAACCGGCTACGTATACCGGGTTTTTTAAACGCCGCGGCTACGTCCGCCTAATCGGTAGTACGTTTTAACGTTAGCGAAATAATATATAAAAAGGTAGCTAAAGCCGTAAAAAACGACTTTTTTATATACGCCGTTTAAAAAATTCCGAAACGAGGTTTCGAGCAAACGCTCGAAACGCGGGCCGCCGACGCTTATAGCGAAAAATACTTTTAAATTTTTTTTACGTTTATTGCGAAAATTCCTTTTTTTTTTCGCAAATTCGACGATAACCGGAAATATATCTCGCTATTATTTTAAATCGGTCTCCTAGTTTTTTAGCCACTGCTGGTTCGCAGCGACCTTTTCGACTAGCTCCGATACCTATTTTTAAAAGGTCTCGTCGTTTTAAAACGTAACGTCGATCCGGGTAAAAATATCTCGAAAAATAAACGCCGGGGTCGGGGAATTATCGAGGTATTTTTTTATAAAAAACACTTTTTAAAAAATTAAGCCGTCTTCCGATATTTTAATAACGTTTAAAACGTTTACGCCGGCCGGCTCGGGTCGCTTATTTAATATTATAATTACGGCTACGGTAATAAAGCGAAAAAGTCGTATTAAATAATTTAGCTAACTAGGGATATAAATAAATACAAAAAAAAATATATTAAAAAAGCGAGCTTTAAACAAAATCTTTATATTTTTATTTTGCGAATACCCGCGGGGCAGGCTAATTTAGATGCCTGGCTCCTAAAATCGGTGCTAGACTTGTTTAAGGCAAGGCGGTTCTCCTAGGCGGAAGCGTCCCCGGAGACGGTGCAATACCTTAGGCTACCAGGCGAGAGACTAATGCCTTAGGTTTATTTTGGCCAGTCGCCGTAGGCGCTTTGTTTTTATATAAGTGCCGTTCGCCGTATTAAGGTTTAGGTGCTGGCTTGCTTATTTATAATATATATACCTACACATATATTTATATACTTATTTATATATATATAATTAAATAATATTTTGCTTTTATAAATACTATACCGATATTATTCGCGCGAAAATATTTTTTTGCCAATTTTAGAAAATTTGCAAATATAAGCAGCAAGCGTAGCAAGCCGCAAACTAACGGCCAAAAAGGCCCGAAGCGTTTTAAGGCCAAAAAAAACGTTAATTATTACGGCAATCTAAATAAATTCGTAATCCCGGATTTTAAATACGAGTCAAAGATAAATATCGATTTTAGCGAGGAGGAGGAAAACAAAAAATTTAATACCGACAATAACGACGACGAAAAGGAGGAATATTGGCAGACTCGTGATAACGATAATAATAAAGGGGACGATAAAGACGACAAGGACGACGAAGACGATAAAAACGACGAAAACGATAACAAAAATAACGAGGCCGATAAAAACGACGAAAAAAATAACAAAAATAACAAAGCCGATAAAAACGACGAAAAAAATAACAAAAATAACAAGGCCGACGACGACGACAACGCCGGCCAGGAAAATAAAAACAAAGGTAATAACGACCAGAATATAAATTAAAACAATAATAACGTCGAAGACGACCATATCAAAAATAATATCAAAAAAACTAATAAAAAAGCTTTTTAACGCAAATTAAAAAAAAACTCAAAAAATAAAAAGGAAAACTCCAAGCATAAATAAAAGAAAAACGCTTAAAAAAACTATACTTAAGCCAGTATTGCCCCGAAAAACATAAATAATATATTTTAATTTTATAAACTAAATACAAATTACTAATATACCTTAAAATATTACGCTTAACTTGTTTGTTAATGCTATAATAAGGCATATATATCGTAATTAGGCCCGAAAAATTAAAAAAAAGGTCCGCGTTTTATATTTAATATATATATAAAATAGCTTATATACGCAAATTATAGCTCAATATTATAAAAACACACGATTTTCGCTATTGCCTACGCTTTTTAGATTTATATAATAAAATAAAAAACCAGGAACCGTTCCCGTATAAAAGCACCTTAAATTAAACGGGCGGTGCGTTTTAAATTATTTAGCTATATATCCCGGTTCGATATATAACGGGTATAAAAACCTAAAATAACATAAGTATATTTAACCTTTAAATAACACAAAACTTATATCGCGACGATTATTAAATAAAAACAAAACGCCGCCTAAATATACGCGTCCGCCTTTATACCCGTCCTAATTAAACCACCGCTAAAGATTAATATTATTTTAATTATACTTTTGTTTACCTCCTTTTTCGAACGAAATTTAGCAAACGGAACGCGTAACGATAACCGTAAAATCCTTTAAAATATCGTCGATCGCCCTACAAAAATTATACCTATTAGGCATTTTTTAGGCGAAAAAAGCCGACTTCGTCGAAAAAAACGCCGAAAAAAGCCTCGCCGTCGACGGCAAAAGCGACCCGGAACTGCGACTAAACCGCTATATATACGAAATAAAACTGCAAAAAAATCGCCGGGACCTGGCCCGGAAAAGATTAGTGCCTTTAATAAAAAAAACCAAGGGCCAGCTTTCTTAATACCTTAAAACGCTCGGCTCCGGAGCCGAGTTCGACGACGAAATAAACCTGCTCGGTATACAAAAATACAAACCGCCCGTTTTAGCCTCGATCCTGCGATAATTCAAAGGTGCCACCTAAGTTTAAAAAGTTCCCCGCGTACAAATCCTTTAAAAACGGCCGCAAAAAAAACTCGCAGTCGAGCTCCGACACGGGCGGCGGAAAAGGCTTTAACGGTAAAAAAGGCTCCGGCGGCTCCGCCGCCGAAAGCGTTATATATAAGCTTATAAATAAAATCGATAAATATTAAGCAGGCCTTAATAACGACGAAAGGCTAGCGATAATCCGCAAATATTACGCCGACTAAAAAATTTATTTAACCGAGGATTTAGTATTAAATAACGCGGATAATATTTAGGCTTCCCTAAACCCGCAAAAAAAAGTTAATATTTTTATACTAACCCTCCTCCTTAAATAAACCTAAAAAACGTCTAGAAAAGGCAAAAAAAAACAAAAAAAGGATACCAAAAAAAAAAACAAAAAATAAGCGCGCCCGGGCGAGGGTAAAGGCAAAAGCGAAGGCAGGAAAAACAAATCTTTTTTTAGCGTTTTAGAAAGCTTATATCGTAATTCGCCCCTCGACGATAAAACGCTCGACCCCGAAAAAATAATCGAGCGCGCCCGCCGTGCCTAAACAACGTTAAAAAAATAAGCGCCACGCCCCGGTATTAAGCGGCCGTCTAATAAGGCTATTACCCGGACGCGCCTGGCTTCCGTATTTAAATATTTCGATATTATAAAAAAAAAAAGGCTATTAGTCTCGTATAACGTAGACCGCTTTATAATTAGCGCTGCTAAACGATACCGTGCCGCCTAGTTTTCGAGTATCGCCAAAAAAAAAATAATAATAACGAGGAGGAGGAAAAAAAGGAGGATAATAATAATAAAAAAAACGACGAAAATATAAAGGAACAAATTTAAAATATAAAAAAAGCCAAAACCGCTTTACGTAATATTACCGAGGGTTTAAGCGAAAATATTATCGAGGCTCTCGGTATTTACGCGGATGCTATATTCGTCCTCCGAAATATTTAAAAATAGGTATAAACTAGCATATAAATTAAAATCGTATTATATAAATCTCCCTTAAAAAATTAAATTAATAACTTATTAATACTTATCCGTCTTATTATATTATTTAAGTAATCGAGCGGGACGGCCCGCGATAAATTCCGACGTACGGCCCCGATATATGTTATATTATTATTATTACCGTAAACTATAAAACACCGCGTTTTATCGCTATTTAAAACACGTTTTTGCTAATTTAACGCGAAGTCTTATACGATAACCACGGCCGGACTTATTAAACCGGCGGGCTATATAAACTTAATTATATTCCGAGCAATTTGCGACGGTATTACCCGGCCTTTTGTTTTTATATACGTATATTAAACGAGCGCGATCGCTAAACTAATACTACGCTATAGGCAACCTACGTCGCAAATTATAAATTATAAAAAATTTGTTATATATCCGACTAACTCCGACAAAATACGTCCCCGAGCACGCGGCCGGCCCGATACTAACCCCCGAGCGGCAAAACGTTTACGGACGGATTATCGAATAAATATACCGCTAGCTCCGGCTATATTTTAATTGCAAAAAATAGCAATACGCCTATTTCGCCGAAACTAAAGCCTAAATTTAAACCGTTAAGTTTTGGCGCCTAAAAAAATTTTATAACCGGCTATATTTTAACGACCTCGAAGGTATAGCTAAATCGATCGTATTACCAAAAATTTAGATAAATATTTACCGGTTATTATTAAAACTTGTAAACGACGGCGTTTTAAAAACGGAAATAACCGCGCTAAAATCTAAAATAATTTACCCGGACTAAACGGAGACGTAAACGTAGGCCGGCTAAAACGGCGACGTATCGGAGGCGGCCGGCAAGGCCGCGCTCGCCCGCGGCGGTGGAAAAAAAAAAAACGGAATAAAGCTCGGTCGGTGGCTCGTAAACGTCGCAACCGTCGCGAGACAAACCCTTAAAATAATTTAAAGGGAAATATCGAGTCGCTAAGCTCGGAAAAGGCGTTTTTAGCCGGCGCCGAGGACGAAAAGTCGGCGGCTATTTACGATTTTTATATATTAACGTCGGGCCGCGCCTCGAGGTATATATTTACGATTAAGCGGCTAGCGAAACTAAACGGCAAAATTTAGTAATATAAAACCGGTATCGATAACCGTATTTATAGTTTTTATAACCGGTTATAATAAACCCTAATTATAAAATAAAAAATAGCGGTTAAATTAGCAAATTATTTTATATATTTGGCAATAAAATAAATAAAAAAACTAATAATAGTATTAAGCGCTGCCGCGGCGGCAAAATAAAGCTTTAAATTTTATAATTATTAAATAAGGTATATATAAATATATATATCGTATATAATAATATATAACATAGCCTTTTTTATATTTTCCGACTTTTAATAAGCTAATATTGTTTATAGCTAGCAAAATCGTTAAACGCTTTTATTTGTTTATTTAATACCGCGTAATAAAAATTTATTTATTAGTTTTTATATATTCCGATATGATTTTTTGCTATTATAATAAAAACTATTACGCCGTATTAAACAACCGTTTTTAAATTTAATTTTTATTACCTCGGCTTATAGCCAGCTCGGTTATAAATATAAATAGCTAAAAAATTCCTCTTTTTTTATAATTACGAGCTTTATAAGCCTAAACTTTCGCCGTATATTACCTAAAAAACTTAGGGATATTATTTTCGGCCTAAATTTATAAAAAATCCTTCGCCGGGTTCCCGTCGACGTAATTAATATTATTTTAGGTTATAGACTAGGTACGTATCGACGTAAACTATAGCCAAGATAACGTAATATCTCGATCGGCTTTAAACGCAAAAAAAAACCCCGTTACGGGAAGCGATAGCCGTCGGTATTATAATATATATATATTATAAATAATCAAAAAAATATATATATTAGCTTATAAATAATATTAACGTATTCGCGACGTTATAAAGGGTCGCGGATGCCGGATAGCAGGTCCTAAAAGCTCACGAATTTAGGAACGAGCGGCGCCATCGAAAAACCGGATAAAACGTATACGTCCCGTCATACGTCCCGGACGGCGGCTGTAAACAGGAGTAAGTCATCTCGTATTAGCCGGTACAAGGTCCGTTAAACTCCAGGTAGGAAAGGCCGTTTGTTGCGCGGCGGCTTGACGCGTAGTCGAGAGTAGAATTTTAAAGAAACTAAAGGTTAAAGCTATTAGCGTTAGGGGATATTACAAAAACCGGCAGGCTATTCCCGATATAAACAAAAGGCTATTCTCGGATTTACTTATATTGGCGGCGACACTTGTCTGCGTCGAAGGTATCTTTTTATATTTTATACCGACGGGAAAAATAATCGCAAAATGCCTGGCTGCAATAAAAAACAACCGAGCCGTAGATAAGAAGGAAAGTTTTTGGCGGATGCCGCGATCCACGATATTTAAAACCCACTGCTTATATATTTAACGTATCTCGTAGCTAGGGAAAAAAGCGATTAACCCGTCGTGTAATATATATTCGAATTTATATTTTCGATTTGCCTGTTTTTCATTACGTATATAATATGCCAAGACGGGCCCGGTCAAAATGACAAATATATAAGATAGCCAATCAAATCCCACTAATTACTAGCCTTGGCGTATGGATAAACGACGTTATTTTATAATCGGCCCCTTATATTGTTTATCGGTATAGTCCTAAGATACATAAGAAAAATATCACTAATTTTTTAATAAACGCGAAAAAACTATTTTATTTTTAATAAAAATAATATATAAAAATACGATAATCGAATTATAAATACCTAAAAGGATAGCCGGGTAGCGGTCCGTATACCGGGTTATATTTAAGTAGTATATTTATACCGTTTAATTTTATAATAGCCTCGGCATCGACGTTTTTCGTTATAATAATTTATTAAAATATAAAGGTTCGAGTATAACGACTATATTAAGGATAAACCGAAATATAAAAAAGTGCTAGGGTTTATATTATCAGATACGTAAAGCGTAGGAGATATACTAAGCAAAAAATAACTATAAAACTAGTTTATAAATATAATCGTTAAAGCGTATTAAATATTTTACCTATAAATAAAATAAATACTTAAATTAATTACTAAGGTAATAATTATATATATAGTATAAAAAACCCGTTTTTAATATATTTATTTATTCCTTTATTAATATTTGCTTAAATTATTATATTAATAATAATCCCTTTTATTAGATTATAATTAAAAATAATAATTTATTCCTAGGATTATTGCCAAAATTATAATCTTATCGATAATTAGCAATAGCTATCAGATTTAGTTTATATTTAGGGTTTTTATCCAATAATAACAACCCCGTAATATACCTTTTTCCCTTTTTTAAACGCCAATATATATTATTTTTTTATAAAAATATATATTCGTAATATTAGCTTTTTTTTTTATATTTTTTGTCTTCGAAAGATTTTAGGTCGTATAAATAAGTCGTCGGTCCCACTTCCCGTGGTTTTGGGTTTTTTCCCTTTTTTTTTATTTTATTCGTAATATATATTTATTATATTAGGTCGAATTAAAAAATCGAAATCAAAAAAAACTCGTAAACGCGATTTTTTATTATTTAGTATCGCTTCGTATAATTTTATTGCCGATATACTTTATTTATTTTATTTTAAGCGTTCGAAAAAATATAAAATAATAAAAAAGTCGTCGCGTTGCTTAAAATACGTTCGCAAGAATTAATCTTATAATAATATTTTAATAGCTTTTTTTTAAAGAAACTTTTTGCTTAATAACGCAAATTAAATACGGAGGAAAGCGAAGCGAGCGAAAATTTAATATCGCTTTATTAATAAATAACTAAAATTTAGTCTTAGCTGTTTTTTATTCTTGGTCGTCTAAATCGTATCCGGAAAATCCGTAAACGGGTAAAAGGGAAAACTATAATAAAAATACAACGTAGTATATTAAAATTAAATAAAAAAAATAATATTTTTTTATTCTAAACCAGGAAAATAACGTTTTTCCTATCTTAAAAAGTCACGAGCACTTCGTAGTAAATAATTTATAATCGATAAGTATCCCGAACGAAATAAACTAGTTTTTTTTTAGCTTCGGAAATAATTTTACAAACCTTAGTCTTTTTGTTAAAACTAAAAATATTGCTTAAAAACGGCATAATCTTTAATATATTTTTTAGGTTCCCAAATATTATTTTTAAATAGGTAACTTTTTTATTTTACGAGGAACTGGTATCCTCGTCCGACCTTTTTATAATCGATCATTTTTTAACGTTATATTTTAGCTAATTTTTTTTTATTTTTAGCGTTTAGTTAATAACCGCGTTTTTAGGTGCTAATTCGAATAAAAAAATATAAAACGTTAAATATTTTTTTTTATAGTTTTAAATAGCTATAAACGGTAATTGACTTTTAAAATTTGTTTGTTAACTTTAAATAATCCGAGTTTTTTAAAATTTAATTTATCGTTTAATCGTTTTATTTTAATATTTTTGCGTAATAAATAAATTTTGTTTCTTTTCGTAAAAGTTAGTCTTTTAATTTTTTTTTGTCGGCGTGCTTTTTCGTGCGTGTTTAAAGGGCAATAAGGTTTTTTTGGAGGTTTTTTTGGAGTTTTTTTTAGATTATCGACGTGCTAAATAGCGTATTTTGCTAATTTTTTTCCTATAATAAGTTTTTTAGTTATATTTGGTTCGTAGCCGTAATTAGCGTAAAATAATAATATTTTTATAAATTCTCGTATAACATTATTATAAGCAAATTATATTATAAGTAATAATATAACCTAATTATTTTAATCGTAATTAACGTAATAGCGTAGGTATTTTTCGAGTATTTAATTAGCTCGTTTTATTTATCCGTTTATTTATAAGTAATAAACTATCGAAAGCTTATAATTTACTCCTAATTACGCTATAAGTAACTTCCAAAATTTTGATATAAATAACTTATCTTTATTTAAAATAATTTTATTTAATAAGCCGTGCTGGCATATTATAATTCGTAAAAACGTATAAGCTAATTTTTTTATATTATTTACCTTTTTATAAAGCAAAAAATAGGCGTACTTAATAAATCGCTTTACCTATACTAATATATTATCGTAAAAGGTCCTAATTAAGGGTTCCTTTGATAATAATAGCTTTATAATAAAATCTAAGGCGATAAACTTTTATACTTTGTTTAAAGGCGGTATTGGCTATAGCTCTCCGTAAGGCTTATATCGTGCTAACTTTGCTTTGTTACACAAATCGCAATTCCTAATATACTCGCTAACGTGCTTGCGTAGTTATAGGCAATCAAAATGTTGTTATATCCGTTTAGTTATCTTAAATACTCCCTAGTGGCCACTAGTAGGTGGTTCGTGGTAGCTTTTGATAAGGTCGTGGAGTAGTGGATCTTTGATTCGTATCTTGCCATTATAATACTGCTGGTAGGGTCTAGACTTTCCTGCCAGGTTGTCGTTAGGGTCTGGGCATTTTGCCATTCGTTCTGTCCATAAATCCGTGGTTACTTTATATGCCGCGTATAGATTCATTGTCGGTATCAGGTGTCCTTCCTAGTCACTAGCAAAGATAGTATATATCTTTTTAGGCGTTTTTTGATAATAATCCGGTCTTCGGCTAAAAGCGTTTGCTCTGCCGTTCTCTAATTTTTTGCGGTAAATAATCTTAAAATAAAAGTTTGCTAAAAATTTTGCCTATCGTATTTGTTGTTTGTTAAATTCTTTGTTTATCGTAAACGATATAAAATTTTTATAATCGGTATAAATTTTGATTTAGTAATTGGTTCCGTTTAAATAATATTTTTATTTTCGGAATATTTCGATAATTACGAAAAGTTTTTTGTCGTAGATTTGGTAGTTAAATTATTTTTTAGTAAACTTTTTTAAATAATAAACTATAAGGTATAGCGTTCCGTTATCGTCTCGCTAGCTAAGCTATCCGCCTATAACGTAGTTTAAAGCGTCGGTTTTAATTTTAAATTTTTTTTCGGGGTTAGCTATTTTTATAATTAGCTAGTTTATAATTCGTTTTTTAAATACGTCGAAAGCTTCCTGCTCTTCGTTAATTTATTTAAATAATATATTTTTTTTCGTTAAATACGTTAAAGGTGCGGCGAGGCGTCCGAATCCTTCGATAAATATTCGGTAAAAATTTGCGAGTCCTAAAAAAAATCTAACTTTTATAACCGTCGTCGGCGCTTGCTATTCCTTAACTGCTAAAATTTTGGAATCTTTTATTCTAATTTCTCCGGGTAATATAACATATCCCACGAAGGTAACTTTTTTTTAATAAAATTCGCTTTTTTTAAGGTTTATAAAAAAGTTTGCTTTTTATAGCTTTCGCAATATAACAATAACGTACTATTTATATTCGTTAAAATCCTTAAAATAAATAAATATATCGTCGAAATATACTATTACAAATTTATCGAAAAACTCTCGTAAAACGGTGTTAATTATATTTTAAAAGCTTATTAATACGTTAATTAATCTAAAAAGCATAACCAGGTATTCGAAATATCCGTATTTCGTCCTAAAGGCTGTTTTTTATTTTTCTTTTTTTTTAATTTTAATTAAGCCGTACGCATTAGGCAAATCTAGGGCAATAAACCACTACGCTCCGTACAATTTATTTTATAAATCCTTAATTAAAAGCAAAAGGTATTTATTTTTAATCGTAATATCGTTAAGCTTGCGGTAATCGATATAAAATTTTTATTTCGGCGTTCCGTCCTTACTTTTTTTTAGTATAAAAAATATAAGGTAGCCTACTAGCGATATAAATTCTCTAATTTATCTTTTTTTTATTATTTTTATAATATAAGTTTTTAGTGCCTTTTTATACTAAGGTTTTATTAGGTATATTAGCATAAAATATAGTTTTTTTCCTTCCTAAAAAGGTATTTTATAGTCAAATCGTATATATTTTAGTAATCCTGTTTTTAATATTCCACTAAACAAATCGCTAAATTTTTTGTATTTTTCGGGTATTTTTTTTATAGTATTCGGCTTAATATACTTGGCTATAACGTATAATCTAAATATCTCGTAATTACGTAAAAGCTGGTTTTTCTAATACCCGTTAAAGGTTAACTCGCTTTTTAGTATATCCCACTAAAATTAGCCTATATTCCAGCTTATTTTAGAATTATTTACCCGTAACCAAGGTATTTTTAGGACTAAATCGTAATCCGTAATATCTATAATATCGCACGTAAGGTATTTAAGGTAGTTTTAAATATAAATTTAAATATACGTAGTCTTTATATTTACTATTTTATTTTCGTATAAAATAGGCTTTTTATCGACGGTATTAAATACGTAGGGCGTTTTTTTTTGCTTTTATAATATTTAAAGCTTATTAACGATTTTTAGTAAAATAAAATTTTTTTAAGCTCCCGTATCTATTAAAGCCCGTATATCGTATCCGTTAATTTGCACCTATATCGTAAAATAATTTATTATCGTGTTATCGCTCCCGGTAGCGTAAATAAACTTTGTTTAGGACCGTTTTTGTTTTTTTAAAAGTGGTCTAACTCGTTTCCCGAGTTTTTACTGATTTTTTTATTGGCGCGTTCTTTTTCGGCGCGTATAAGTACTCGTTGGTCTCTTTGGCCCCGAGTCTCGTTTTTTCGTTGTTTATATAATGCCATACAATCTTAAATACCTCTAATCAAGTCGCTAGTGCTTTGCGTCGGTTTATCAGTTTCTTTAATAATAAGTCGTCCTATAGCCTTATATTCCTTAATAAGTCGCTATATTTTAGCTTTCTTTGTTGCGTATTGCAAATATTCGTCGTATATACATTTTGACCAAAATTGGTCCCTTTTTATCGAATATCGGGACAAGTCGTCAAGGTGCGTAGTAATAACTACGAAACTTTTTGCGTCGCAGCGGTTAACCTTTACTTAGCCTGCCTTTCTTATTTTGTAAGGGTTTTTAATAACTAAATATCTTATACGTAACGGAAATAGTCCGTATTTTAGTTTTATTTCGAGATATAAATCGCATCCTAAATTAATATATCCGTACCACTCGATTTTATAATATTTTCGATCTTTAATATCGAGTCGAGGGTTATCTCCAAAATTAGCTCCCGGGGTTCGTCGTTCCTAAGCCGTGTCGGTATTTTTTTAAAAGATCTCTGCTAGTTATTGTCTTATACCCTATAGCTCGGTGGCAAAGAGTATAATTTCGTTATAGACGCGTGGTTGTCCGTTCCGGAATATCTCGAATATTTCTTTTATTATAAGGTTTTCGAGCATCTTATAGATCGCTGTTTTTTCCTTTGTTCCACAGGTAGGCTCTTCACTTCCTGGTTTTGCGAACTCGCTGCTGGTGTCGTTGACTAACTTAGCTCCTTGGGTCTGATTCTTAGCCTATTGGGTTTAGTGGTATACTTCGTTTTTTAATCCGGACAAAGTGTTGTCGTCGCTGTCTGCGAGCTATCCTTTTGGTCCGAAATATACCGTACGTCCTAGTCTAATAGCGGCTAGGGTTCGTGGTGCCTTAAGATATTATCTATTATCGTTTTTGCAAAACTTATACGTTTAACAATTATCGTTAAAATATACGGTCTAAAAAAGCGATATATAAGGTATTTTTTCCCGTTATATAGCGTTAAACTATTTTTTGCTTTTTAGCATAGGCGTAAATATTTTTTTCGGTTAACGATATTCGTTAGTATAATATCCCGTTCGATTATAATTATAATATTTAATAAATAATTTGTTTTTTTATATTCGTCGTTAAATAATATCCAAATCTATTAATCTATTATGGTGTCCGTAAAAGGTCTAGTTTTTTTAATCTTTGTTACGTCCGTTATTTTAATACTACCGGGGTTTTCCGGTATTTGCTAAAACTCGAGGTTAATACCTTAATATATATTTTTTCTCGGCTCGTCGTGCGTATAATTAGTTATCGATTCGTACGACTAATTTAGTATACCTGCTAAAATCGGTAAATAAATCGAGGATTTTGCTAATTTCGTCTTTAACTTTTTTTTTAAACCTTTGGTAATATAATATAATACGTATATCGTTAGTATAATCGAGTTTAGCGACAATTTTTTTAAATTCGGTAGTATATACTAAAGCAAATAATTTTTATTTAAAAGTCTTAAATTCCCGTTCGGCTTATCTTTTTTCGTCAAAATTTTGGAAAAATAACTTAAATACGGATTCGTATCCGTCGTAAAATCCAAAAATTTTTCGTATTTCTTTTTTATATTAGCTTAAAAATTATCCATTTTTATTAGCTTTAAAAAAGTAAAATTTAAACTATATAAAGGCTCGTTTTTTTAAAAAAAAGGCGGCGTATATAATTCGCTAAAAGTTATTTTAAAAGCTAAATATATAAAAAAAATAATATACGCGGACTTACGCGAGGTATCCCCTAAATCTTTTTAGGGTATTATCGTATATAACGGGGGTATTAAACTTTAATTTATCGTATTTAGTAACTAAAATAATAATAATATTGGCTACTTTTTTTATAGCAATATTAGATTCCTAAAGCTCCTAAATAAGCTTAAATTTATTATTTATAGCTTTTTCGAGTCGTCGGATCTTTTTAAAAATCGCGTCGTACTAATTTTTAGTAACTTCGAAGTCCTCGCTATCGGAGTCGATGCTTATTGCCTAAATTAAAGTATCGTTTTAAAAAATTTTCCCTTTATCGCTGCTATTCTTGCTAACGGTAAATATCCTGCCGAATATTGCTTAGTGTTTTTTTAACGGTAAACGTACCTAAACAAGAATAATCAAAATATAACGACTATATTAAAAATAAACCGAAATATAAAAAAGTGCTAGGGTTTATATTATTAAATACGTAAAGCGTAGGAAATATACTAAATAAAAAATAATTATAAAACTAGTTTATAAATATAATCGTCAAAGCGTATTAAATGCTTTATTTATAAATAAAATAAATATTTAAATTAATTACTAAAATAATAATTATATATATAATATAAAAAACCCGTCTTTAATATATCTATTTATTCCCTTATTAATATTTGCTTGGATCATTATATTAATAATAATCCCCTTTATTGGATTATAATTAAAAATAATAATCTATTCCTAGGATTATTACCAAAATTATAATTTTGTCGATAGTTGGCAACAGCTATCAGACTTGGTCTATATTTGGGGTTTTTATCCAGTAATAACAGCCCCGTAGTGTACCTTTTTCCCTTTTTTAAACGCCAACATATATTGTTTTCCTGCAAGGGTGCATGTTCGTAACATCGAGCCGTCCCGCGTAATAATTTAATTAACGTATTTTTTGACTTACCTAAGCAAGACTTTACAGCTATTTACTTATTTTTCGAGATTATTCTTCGTTTTTAACTACCCCGAGCTTATTTTATTCTATATTTTAACTGCCCTAATCTCACAGGTTTTTCACATTTTAACTGCCTTAATCTCACACGTTCTTAATACCTGAACTGCCTTAATCTTGCAGGTTCTTCCTATCTTGACTCCCTTAAGCTTATTAGGTCCATACCTTGATTACCCAGAACTCGTCTTATTTTTAATACCTAAACTACCCTAATCTCACAGGTTTTTTTTACCTTGACTTTTTTAAGTTAATTAGGTCTAATTTAACTAACCCAATCTCACAGATTCTTTAATTTTATTCCTTACCCATCCCAGAAAAGCTAATCAAAGTCGCTAAAACAACACCTTTTGCTCGAACGCATCACCGATAATTGCTCGGTTAATTTAGATATATTTCCTTACCCCTAATCTAAATAAAGCTAACCAAAACCGCCCGTCCAATCGACTTTGCCGGGTCGATATTTTTATATATAGCTGCTTTCCATTATATTTACCCGGTACGTTTAGTGTTCTATAAGCCTATAACTTAACCTAACCTGGTTTTTTAAAACCATCAATATAGTCGACGACTTTATTTCGAACACTGCCCAATATTTCTGCCACCTTTTCGGCTATCCTAAACCTAAACCTTTCCTCGAGCGGATCAAAATCGTCAAAAAAGTCGAATTACTCCCGCGCGTATTTTTTATACGTTATATACATCTCGTCTTTAGCCTAATAAATCTAAACTAATCCGCCGTGTCAGATTTTTATAAAACAAGGCTTATTAATATTGCTATAACGCTTAAACCTAAGTATATACTTTTTATAACTATAAGCTTTTTTATTTATATCCGCAATAAGTCCAAATATTTTAGTTTAAACCCTTATATAAACCCGTCCTTATATATTTCCTTTTATAAAGCATTTCGAAATATTTCCGATTATTTTGCTAATACTCCTTTTTATAACTATATTATCTTAATAAGGCGACTAATATATTAGCGAACCCGTCCCCGACTAAATTAAATAAGCTTATCCCACCGTTCCCGATTTAGCCGAAAATAATAATTACCCGGTATTACGAATATACACCCTTGCAGGAAAACAATATATATTGGCGCTTAAAAAAAAGAAAAAGGCATACTACGGGGCTGTCATTACTGGATAAAAACCCTAAATATAAACCAAATCTAATAACTATTGCCAATTATCGATAAAATTATAATTTTGGCAATAATCCTAGGAATAAATTATTATTTTTAACTATAATCCAATAAAGGGGATTATTACCAATATAATAATCTAAGCAAATATTAATAAAAAAATAAATAAATATATTAAAAACGGGTTTCTTATATTATATATATAATTATTACCTTAATAATTAATCTAAGCATTTATCTTAATTATAAATAAGGCATTTAATACGCTTTAACGACTATACTTATAAATCAGTTCTATAATTACTCTTTGCTTAATATATCTCCTACGCTTTACGTATTTAATAACATAAACCCCAGCACTTTTTTATATTTCGGTTTATCCTTAATATAATCGTTATATTTTAATTACTCTTATTTAGGTACGTTTACCGTTAAAAAAACACTAAGCAATATTCGGCAAGATATTTACCGTTAGCAAAAACGACAATAATAAAAAAAAAAAATCCCTTAAAACGATATTCTAACTCAGGCAATAAACATCGACTCCGATAACGAGGACTTCGAGGTTACTAAAAATTAATATTACGCGATTTTTAAAAAAATCCGACGACTCGAAAAAGCTACGAATAACAAATCTAAACTTATTTAAAAACTCCAAAAGTCTAATAACGCTATAAAAAAAATAGCTAATATTATTACTATTTTAGTTATTAAATACGATAAATTAAAATTTAATACCCCCGCTATATACGATAATACCCTAAAAAAACTTAGGGGATACCTCGCGCAAATCCGCGTATATTATTTTTTTTATATATTTAGCTTTTAAAATAACCTTTAGCAAATTATACACGCCGCCTTTTTTTTAAAAAAACGTACCTTTGCATAATTTAAACTTTACTTTTTTAAAACTAATAAAAATAAATAGCTTTTAAGCCAATACAAAAAAAAATACGACAAATCTTTAAATCCTACGCCGGATACGAATCCGCGTTTAAATTATTTTTCCAAAATCCTAACGAAAAAAAACAAGCCGAACGGGAATTTAAAACCCTTAAGCAAAAAACGTCTATTTTAACATATACTACCAAATTCAAAAAAATCGTCGCCAGGCTCGATTATACCGATAATACGCGTATTATACTATATTACCAAAAGCTTAAAAAAAAAGTTAAAAACGAAATTAGCAAAATCCTTAATTTACCTACCGATTTTAGCAAATATACCGAATTAGTCGTACGAATCGATAATTAATTATACGTATAATAAGCCGAAAAAAAAAATACGCTAAAATACCAACCTCGAGCTTTAATAAATACCGGAAAACCCCGGCAACACCAAAATAACAAACGAAACAAAAATTAAAAAAACTAAACCTTTTACGGATATTATAATAAACCAATAAAT
This sequence comes from Pestalotiopsis sp. LF_19_12, assembly GCA_023510015.1. Taxonomy (NCBI): domain Eukaryota; kingdom Fungi; phylum Ascomycota; class Sordariomycetes; order Amphisphaeriales; family Sporocadaceae; genus Pestalotiopsis; species Pestalotiopsis sp. LF_19_12. The sequence goes on from JALYBT010000124.1 coordinate 24,554, forward strand.
TTAAATACTATTTAACGACGATTACAAAAAAATAAATTATTTATTAAATATTATAACTACGATCGAATAAAATATTACGCCAACGAATATCGCTAACCTAAAAAAATATTTAAACCTATACCAAAAAGCAAAAAGCAATTTAACGCTATATAACGAAAAAAAATACTTTATATATCGCTTTCTTAGACCGTATATTTTAACGATAGTTGTCAAACGTATAAATTTTGTAAAAACGATAATAAATAATATTTTAAAAAACCACAAACCTTAATAGCTACCAAACTAAAACGATTAATATATTTCGGACCGGAAAAATAACTCGCAGACAGCGACGACAACACCTTATCCGGGTTAAAAAATAAAATATACCACTAAACCTAATAAGCTAAGAGTTAGACCTAAAAAGCTAAATTAATAAACGATACTAATAGCGAGTCAAAAAAAAATAACCACCCTCGATAAAACAAAATTACCGAAAAAAGCCCGATTTACGGGACCAAAAAAATAAAAACTATCGACAAAATATTTAACACCCTTACGACGAAAAAAATATTCGAAACCTTTTAAAATAAATAACTACGGGTTTATAACAAAATTATATTTTTTGCCGCCGAGTTATAAAATATAAGATAATAACTAACAAATTTTTTTTAAAAAACTACCGATACGGTATAAAAACAACGGACTTTAGGAGCTATTTTTAAAAATAACCCTCGATTTAATATTAAAAATTTTAAGTATTACGAGATCGAATAATACGGATATATCGATCTAAAATACGACGAATATTTCGAAACGAAACTTAAATACGGATTTTTTCCGCTACGTATAAAATATTTAATTATTAAAAACCTTTATAAAATAAAAAAAATAGGCTAGGTAAAAATTAGGCGCTGCGACGCGAAAAGCTTCGTAATAATTACTACGTACCCTTACGACCTATCCCGATACTCGACGGGAAAAAACCAATTTTAGGTAAAATATATATACAACGAATATTTATATTACGCAATAAAAAAAGCCAAGGTATAGCGATTTATTAAAAAATACTAAGCCGTAAGACGAATTATTATCAAAAAAACCAGCAAACTAACGTAAAGCACTAGCGACTTAGTTAAAAACACTAAAAACCGTATAATATTACCAAAATATAAGCACGACGTTATACGAAAACTAACGATAAAAATTACTATAAATAAATAAAAAAATACAAAAATTAGCATAAAAAAATTTAGCTCCACCCTTAAAAACTCGGGAAACGAGTTAGATTATTTTTAAAAAAACAGGAGCGGTCCTAAACAAAATTTATCTGCGCTACCGGGAGCGACAGCACGATTACAAACCACTTAACGATATAGGTGCGAATCAACGGACACGATACACGAGCCTTAGTAAATACAGGAGTTTAAAGAAATTTTATCTCACTAAAAATCGTTAATAAACTTTAAATACTATAAAAGCAAAAAAAAACGCTTTACGCACTTAACACCGTCGATAAAAAGCCTATTTTATACGAAAATAAAATAATAAATATAAAAACTACGTATATTCAGATTTATATCCAAAACTACCTTAAAAACCTTACGTGCGATATTACGGATATTACGGACTACGATTTAGTCTTAAAAATACCCTAGTTACGGGTAAATAATCCTAAAATAAGCTGGAATATAAGCCAATTCTAGTAAAACACACCAAAAAGCGAGTTAACCTTTAACGGGTATTAAAAAAACCAACCTTTACGTAACTACGAAATATTTAGATTATACGTCATAGCCAAACATATTAAGCCGAACACCATAAAAAAAATTCCCGAAAAATATAAAAAATTTAGCGACCTATTTAATAAAGTATTAAAAACAAGATTACTAAAATATATACGATTTAACTATAAAATACCTCTTTAAAAAGGAAAAAAACCATATTTTATAAAAATATACCTAATAAGACTTTAATACAAAAAGGCATTAAAAACCTATATCACAAAAATAACGGAAAAAGGATAAATTAAAGAATCCATATCGCCAGCAGGCTACCCTATATTTTTCGTACCAAAAAAAAATAAAAACGGAACACCGAAATAAAAACCTTATATCGACTACCGCAAGTTTAACGATATTACGATCAAAAACAAATACCCTTTACCTTTAATCAAAAATTTACGAGACAAATTACACGGAGCTTAGTAGTTTACTACCTTAAACTTACCTAATACGTACGGCCTAATCAGAATCAAAAAAAAAAAAAATAAAAAATAACCTTTAGGACGAAATATAAATATTTCGAATACTTAGTTATGCTTTTTAAATTAACCAACGTACTAATAAGCTTTTAAAACATAATTAACACCGTTTTACGAAAATTCCTCGATAAATTCGTAATAATATACCTCGACGATATATTTATTTATTTAAAAAATTTTAATAAACACAAATAGCACGTTATTACTATATTACGGAAGCTATAAAAAGCAAACCTTTTTATAAACTTTAAAAAAAGCGAATTCCACCGGAAATAAGTTACCTTCGTAAAATACATAATATCCCCCGGAAAAATCAAAATAAAAAATTCCAAAATCTTAGCAATCAAAAAATAGCAGGCACCGAAATCGGTTATAAAAATTAAATCCTTTTTAAAACTCGCAAATTTTTACCGAATATTTATTAAAAAATTCGGGCGTTTTGCTATACCTTTAACGCACCTAACGAAAAAAAATATACCATTTAAATAAACTAACAAAAAACAAAAAGCCTTCGATACGATCAAAAAACGAATCATAAACCAGCTAGTTATAAAAATAGCTAACCCCGAAAAAAAATTCGAAATTAAAACCGACGCCTTAAATTACGCTATAAACGGACAATTTAGCCAACGAAACGATAACGATAAATTATACCTTATAGCGTTTTATTCTAAAAAATTTATTAAAAAACAACTTAATTACCAAATCCACGATAAAAAACTTCTCGCAATTATCGAAATATTCCAAAAATAAAAACATTATTTAAACGGAACTAACTACTAAATTAAAATTTATACCGATTATAAAAATCTCGCATCGTTTACGATAAACAAAAAACTTAACAAACAACAAATACGATAAACAAAATTTTTAGCAAACTATAACTTTAAAATCATTTACCGCAAAAAATCAAAAAATAACAAAGCAAACGCTCTCAGCCGGAGACCAAACTATTATTAGGAAGCACCCAAAAAAACATACGCTATCTTTGCTAATAATCAGGAAAAAAACCTAATACCTACTATAAATTTTTACGCTATTAATAAAATAACCAATATCGACAATTAGTCGAGTAAAATTATAAATAAAAACGGTATACTACCAATATACCAAGGGAAAATTATAATCTTAAAACAAATCAAAAACGAGCTTATCCGAAAAATATACTTTATATTAACCAGCGGATATCAAGGAGTATTTAAAACCACCAAACGGATATAACAACATTTCGACTACCTAAAGCTACGCTATTACGTTAGCGAAATTATTAAACAATACGATTTATATAATAAAGCAAAATCAACACGATATAAACCTTATAAAAAACTATAGCTAATATTACCTTTAAACAAAATATAAAAATTTATCGCTTTAGATTTTATCGTAAAACTATTATTATCGAAAAAACCCTTAACTAAGACCTTTTACGACAGCATTTTGGTATTTATAAAACGACTTACGAAATACGTATATTTTTTGCTTTACAAAAAAGCAAGCAATATAAAAAAATTAGCCTATACGTTTTTACAAATTATAATATACTAATACGGCCTATTAAATAAAATTATTTTAAATAAAAACAAGCTATTTATATCAAAATTCTAAAAATCACTTATAATATAGCTAGGAATAAACTATAAGCTTTCGACAACTTATTACCTATAAACAAACGGATAAACAAAACAAGCCAACCAAATATTTAAAAAATATTTACGCTATTATATTAATTACGATCAAAACAATTAAGTCATACTATTACTTATAACGCAATTTGCCTATAATAATACTATACAAAAACCCACAAAAATATTACTATTCTACGCCAATTACGGCTACGAACCAAATATAACCAAAAAACCTATTACAGGAAAAAAATTAGCAAAACACGCTATCTAGCACGTCGATAATCTAAAAAAACTCCAAAAAAACCTCCAAAAAAACCTTATTACCTTTTAAGCACGTATAAAAAAGTACGCCGACAAAAAAAAGATTAAAAAACCAACTTTAGCAAAAAGAGATAAAATTTACTTATTACGCAAAAATATTAAAACAAAACGACTAAGCGATAAATTAGATTTTAAAAAACTCGGACTATTTAAAATTAACAAACAAATTTCAAAAGTCAATTACCGTTTATAACTACCCAAAACTATAAAAAAAAAATACCTAACGTTTTACGTTTCCTTATTCGAACCAGCACCTAAAAACGCGGTTATCGACTAAACGCTAAAAATAAAAGAAAATTAGCCAAAATATAACGTTAAAAAAATTATCGACTATAAAAAAGTCGGACGAGGATATTAGTTCCTCGTAAAATAAAAAAGTTACTTACCTAAAAACAACACCTAAAAACCTAAAAAACATATTAAAAATTATACCGCTCTTAAGCAATACCTCCAGTTTTAACAAAAAAACCAAAGTCTATAAAATTATTTCCGAAGCCAAAAAAAAACCAGTCTATTTCGTTCGGGACACTTATCGATTACAAATTATCCACCACGAAATACTCGTAATTTTCTAAAATAAAAAAAACGTTATCCTCCTAGTTTAAAATAAAAAAAACACTATTTTCCTTATTTAACTTTAATATACTACGTTACACCTCTACCACAATTTTCCCTTTTACCCGTTTACGGATCTTCCGGATACGATTTAAACGACTAAAAGCAAAAAACAACTAAAACTAGATTTTAGTTATTTATTAATAAAGCGATATTAGATTTTCGTCCGCTTCGCTTTCTTCCGTATCTAATTTGCGCTATTAAACAAAAAGTTTTTCTAAAAAAAAAAGCCACCAAAACACTATTATAAAATTAATTCCTGCGAACGTATTCTAAGCAACGCGACGACTTTTCTATTATTTTGCATTTTTTCGAACGCTTAAAACAAAATAAATAAAATATATCGGCAATAAAACTATATAAAGCGATACTAAACAATAAAAAATCGCGCTTACGAGTTTTTTTTAATTTCGATTTTTTAATTCGACCTAATATAATAAACATATATCACGAATAAAGCATAAAAAAAGGAAAAAACCCAAAACCACGGGAAATAGGACCGACGACCTATTTATGCGACCTAAAGTTTTTCGAGGACAAAAAACATAAAAAAAGGAGCTAATATTACAAATATATACTTTTATAAAAAAATAATATATATTAGCGCTTAAAAAAGGGAAAAAGGCATACTACGGGGCTATTATCACTAAATAAAAACCCCAAACATAAACTAAATCTAACAGCTATTGCCAACTATCGATAAAATCATAATTTTAGCAATAATCCTAGGAATAAATCACTATTTTTAATTATAATCCAACAAAGGGGATTATCACTAATATAATAATTTAAACAAATATTAGTAAAGGAATAAATAAATATATTAAAAACGGGTTTCTTATACTATATATATAATTATTACTTTAGTAATTAATCTAAGCATTTATCTTAATTATAAATAAGGTATTTAATACGCTTTAACGACTATATTTGTAAATCAGTTCTATAGTTACTTTTTGCTTAATATATCTCTTACGCTTTACGTATCTAATAATATAAACCCCAGCACTTCTTTATACTTCGGTTTATCCTTAGTATAGTCGTTATACCCGGAAGCCGAGGTAAAAGGCGATATCGACCAGCCCGACGATAAAAAAGCTGCCGGAAAACCTTTTAAAAAGGATACCGCCACCGGCGGCCTTGTAGCCTTTAAAGTGGACGATTTAGTAAAACTACTCTGGCCCGACAAGGCGCTATTTAAAGGGATAGATATTTAAGGCCGACCTTTTTTTTATTTTTAATTAATCGGCCTGTAGGAGATCCCGATAAAAAAGATTTATCCAGATTATATCTTTTCGGGCAAGGTCGAGGACGTTATAAAATAAATAAAGCCAGCTTTTACGAAAATAAATAATAAAAATCGAATTTATAACGGCTTCGCGCTTAGCAATCCGGAATTCGCCCGCTTCGAGGAAGTAATACGCTTGCGTATCCAAGTTTCCCTCACCTTAATAACAAACGACGACAACGCCGAGGAGGGTATCGGCTTTTAATATAACTTTACTAAAATACGATATATTTTAAAAAAAGCTTACGGGCCTTTATCGCCGTTTATCGAGGCGCCGAACGCTTTCGGCTAAGTTATATATATAACGATTATACTAAAGATAAACCGAAATATAAAAAAATACTGGGGTTTATATTATTAAATACGTAAAACGTAAGAGATATATTAAGCAAAAAATAATTATAAAACTAATTTATAAATATAGTCGTCAAGGCGTATTAAATACTTTACTTATAAGTAAAATAAATATTTAGATTAATTATTAAAATAATAATTATTTATATAATATAAAAAATCCGTTTTTAATATATTTATTTATCCCTTTATTGATATTAGTGTTAGATTACGATAACAAATAATAATCTTATACTAAATTACTATTCCTAACCGTGATTTATCCCTAGATTACTTTCCAAAAACGTAATTTATTCTACGGCTTACGCGTTAAAACCGTGATTTTGTTAGCTAGGTGTCACCGGTTATTAAGTCTGCCTTGTTCCTGGGCTTTTACCTTTTTGGTGGCAGCCCCGTAGCGTGCCTTTTATCCTGATTTACGTGCCAATATATATTCGTTTTCCTGCAAAAGTATATATTCGTAATAAAGGCAAAGATATATATTTGGCAAAAAGTTTTTTTGTTATATTAATACAATATGGCTATAAATATTAAAGGGTCTTATTAAATTATAGCTCGTTAATATTAATAATATTTAAATACCAAAACGCAAACACAAATATACATAAAACACATATAAATATTAGCTATTTTTTTAACAAAATTAAATATAGTATTAGTATTATATACTCGGATATATTAAGCTATGTTTTAATATTACCCTTTTAATTTTTACTAATTTAAAATATTTTAGATCGCTACCCACTAAAATTAAAATAGCAAAAAAAAGGTACCGTTAGATTATTATATTAAAGCAAAATAACCGTTGCCATCTAAAACCTAAGCCACGGCTTTTTTTTTACGTCTGCATTATTATATCCGCCTACACCCTCTCCAAGGACCACAAGATTCACACCAGAAATTTAAAATTAATATAATTATAAAATCGCTTTAATATACGTTTTTAATTCTTATATTCGTTTTTATATTATTTCTTTTATTTTTGCCTAAGATAAATTAGTAAATTATAAGCAAAAGAATTTTAATACGTAGAATTATAATATTAAAAATATTAATTGGCGTAAAAATTTACCTAATTTGATATAAGTTAGAATTAAACCCTAATTTTTATAAATAGTTAATAATCCTGGTCCTGGTCCTGGTTTAGTTTTAAAAAATAGCTATTTTAAATTAAATCCGATACTATTAGGCTAATCGACCAGATTTAATGCCCCCGGACGGGCAGTAAAAATTACGAATATTTTAATAAAAATAGGGTAAAATCCAGATTTAAAATATATCGTAAATAAATAGGAAAGTGATTATTAAGCCGGGCCGGGATTAGTAATCTCGGACTTTAAATTTTAGTATTACGAATCGGGGTAGCCCGGGATAACCCATAATAAGCATACTTAAAACGTCTAATTATTAGGAAAAAGCCGGATATTTGCAAATATTTACGTTATTATACGGTTTTAGCAATTATTTATTAAAAATTCGAGGGTAAAAAAAACAAAAGGCGACGGTAATAAGCTATAAGGTATATACGGAAAAACACGGCTTGTGGACGTAAATTTTTCGAAATAAGATGGCCTTTTAATAAGATCGAATCCGGTGATGTCGCGATCCGTATATCTAATACGGTCAGCGGTATAGCTTTCCCAATATATAATAGTTTGTTTTTTCCTAATTTATTATATTATTTTATAAAGATATCTACGTCGGGACTATTATAGTTATATGATTGCACCCGAAAGGATCCTCGGGACGGGTGGCTTATCGTTTTGCCGGCTATATGCCTTTATTGCGAATATATAATCGAGTATACCCGGTCACGTCGCCTTAACCTTACCGGCCTACTAAAAAAGGCTGTCGGCTGATTTGGGTGTGAGATTTATATATAGTTACTAAAGCGGCAGTGTTTATTATTCGGTTTTGCCATTTAATCCCTTTACGCTGGGAGATATTTTTAATATAATTGAAACGAGTAAGTTTTAGATTTTTTATAATACGAAAAACAATATCTAGCCGGTTGCCTAATACTACAAACGAGATATTTATTTTTTTTTATCGTGCTAAATATATTTTTACTTACGGTATAAATAATAAATTCGCGTTTTAGTTGCTTATTTGCACTAAAAATCCCGTTTCCTTTTCCGAACGGCGAGTTGCTAAATTACTATATTTATTGGCACTTTTATATTAGCATTTTTATATCGCGTCTTTTAATTGCTAGTAAATTTATCTAACCAGCTTCTGGATATCAGCACACAAAATAAGCAAAAAATACCGTTACGGATGGCGCCAGCCCGGCGGCGCGATATGCGGACTTACCTTTAAGCGAAAATAGAATCTTAAAAGGCACCAAAACTAGTAGTATAGCTTTACGGATCGATAAAAAGGCGCCGTATTCGTAAATAGCACCGTCGGCGACGTTTATCGAGCAGGCGCCTCTATAATATTTAATATCGTAGCTTTAGCTTCGATTTTAGTTCCTATTCCGGCGCCGGCATAAATAAGCCTAGGCATCACATTCCTGCCCGGAATCGCCCCATTATTGACTGTCACCAGCGTCCCAGGCACGGCGCCTAATTTGTTCGCTAGTCTGCTAGACGGGCTTCCCATATCCTTTCTAGCCTACTCCCCTTTAGCCCAGTCCTTTTTATTGATATCCCCTCCCCCAAGGTCTCCTATCGACTTGGACAGCCCCGAGGGAAGACGGTACTGGACGGAGCGGGACTACTTCCAGGAGGTGCTTCCAAAATACGACGTCAAGCTCTCAAAATCGGCAAACCAGCAAAAGGGCGTCTATTGGCTCATATACGCTAGCAAATCCAGCTTCGATGCGTGGATCGGTGGCTTAATGGCTTTTTGGGGATTATCGTCTTCAGTAGGCAATTGCAGCATCTATATCACCTGCCCGGCAGACTAGGTACACCTAGAGGCTGGCGATATCGCCAGCAATTTGCACCAGGGCAACAGTCCGGTAAATACCCCTAATATGTTTTCGGAACTCGATTTCATGGTCCCTTTCCTCGTCCCATAAAATACTCTTCATAATATATTAAAAAGGAACTGAGCTAATAGTATTTAATAATAAAATAAGGGCTCCGACAGGCTGGTTCGTCTCCTTGCTGCCTATATAAATAGCGTTACTGACTTCTCCCAAATATATACGTATTCGGACCACACGACCACGGCGGCAAGGGCAGCTACGTGGTTCGGACGATGGCCACGAAGGGGTATCGAGCTTAACAACTTTATAAAGTGCGGACCGTTCCAGCGCATAAATGGCTCGCATTATTGCCATAATACTTTCTATATCTTGCCCTCCTATATCGTCTACAAGCCGGTCGCCGCGAATAAGTCGCGCGCAAAATACTCTAAGTATACGCGCTTTTTACGTATCTATGGCCGCGCCGTTCCGCTAGCCTGCGATAAACACGAGCCCCCGTGCTTAATACAGCACGCGGTGCTCACTATATACGAAAAATGCCTGCTCCAAATATTAATATTCCGAATATTCTGCAACATCAAGCTTCCGCCGCCGCCTCGGCGGCCGCGGCAGCACCCCTTTCCCTCTTTCGATCACAAGCTTCCTCTTCGTTTCGTCGGCGCTTAACAGGGGGTTATCGTACGTCTAGGTGATCGAGCTCCAGGTATGCCGCACCGGGGAACCCACAAGCCGGGCCTGGTGTGTAGTCTGTGTCTGTTTACCCAGATCAAAGGCTTCGCGAGTGTCGTCGCCTTGTGGGGTCATGTCGTCCATCGTCACAAGGACCGCAGCGATCGAAAGAGACTGCGTAAGGTGCGCCGGACCGCAGCGTTATAGGGGCAGTACCTGGAAAAAAAGCTGTCGTACAATCGACACGATATACGATCTTTGGATCCTACTTTAATAAAATTGGCACAGGTAAAATCGGAAAATTTCGAGTAGAAAGATGTTAAAGGATAGGGTCTGCGACCGTGATTTATCGGGGCAATACGATATAAGAGGTATATTACTTAGGTATGCTTGCGCACACACTACCTACCTAGGTTAGCCTCGAACTATACAAAAGGTCCCGTAACGGGTCTGCTTGCCTATATTGTCAGCTATACAGTGATTATTTTATTAATAACCTCCTCTTTAAACCTGTATATACAGTATGTAAGACGCTGTATCTAGGGTAAAATACTCACGGGACACTATAAAACAGCATAAGACCTGCGTAAAACAGTGTCTTCAGGGTTGTTTTTTACCCAATACGGCGGTCAGCCCCGCCTATTTTACAAAGATGGCGCGCATACTCGAACAAGAACAACGCGCAATGCCTGGTATGCTCCACGTCGGAGCTTAGCCCGTCCAGTCTATGTCCCAAGGCGCGCGCCTCGGCTCCGCGCACCAAGATGTATGCGCAATGAGCCAGGTGTTCGCCGCGGGTGGTGTAGTACGAGTAGTGCCCGATCGGCGCGTCTACCAGGCCATTGACATACTCATGTGTCTGCGCCTCATCGGCATAGTAGCGCCATACACGCTCCGTGGCGTTCTGATCTGGATACGGAGTTGATCCGTCTGGGGCACCGCGGCGTCTGTTGTTATTGGCGAAGACAGTCCCCTCTGGTCGAGTGGTAAAGTCCGTGTGCGTCCCGTGCGCGCTCAGGAATTCATCTGTACCGGCGCGCGAGCACTGCTTGGGAAGCCACTGGACGCAGAGTGAAATGACAGATCAGCCACAAGCTTCTGAATTCTCATGAGACAGTAGCCTGGAAAACAAAAAGGACCTACGTCATGGGGTCAAAGGTACAACCGCGAGCCTTGGCTTCCTCGATGTTGTTCCCGCAAGTATATCTCTTCTGCGCCATGAGTGTACGGAAGGCCATGGGAGCAGTAGCCAACACGTAGGCCGCGAGGACAATGATGGCTATGACTGATAGGACAATCGATTTCCGGGACCGCGATCCGGTTGTGCTGCTGGCTGAGTTGAAGGAAGTTTCGGGAAGACCTTGGTACTTTTGGTTCTTGGTCTTGAAGTCCCAAAACTTCCATTTGCTCTCACCGCGATCTAGTGACCATTTCGACTTTGAATTTGTTTCTTCGTCCAAGAGCAGCGTGTCTGTCGATTGGTCGTCTACAAAGTATTCCTCCTTTGGCAAAGTCATGATTGTGAAATGTATTTGGATTAAAGAGATACGTCCGCGGACTTTGAATTGGTATTAGTTGTAAACTGAACTCGATAACATCGGTGATCCATCCGGGACCGTATTCGGTCTGGTCTGTTATAAAGGAACCACGGTTCACTGGGATATCATACACGACGAACATCACGGCTCATGCGCTGGTGGCGTGACATCAGCTTACAACGCGGCACGCGAATGTGGATAGAAAGGATGCCGCGTAACGCCGGCCAGAAAACAAAACGTCTATCTATCCTCTGCAGGAAAGCTTGACCTACATATGCCGTAGTCTCTGCTGCGCGGCGCCGCCAGAGTGGGCCCGGTACTCGGTCGGTATATCCAATTGATCGTGTGTTGGGTATAACGGCGCGCTAGCTAGCAGGGTCCTTTCGTACACTGCAAGGTCTTATGCATAATAAAACTACCACGTAGCACATGCAGGTAGTGCTTATATAACAAGACAAGTGCTTATACCCAGCTCTTGCATATTATCGATTCCAATCGCACCTTGATTATGCCACGGAACATTTGTTCTTCTCCCCAAATCGGAATCCTGCCACTCATCCATGTCATGCAATGCAACCTCTTGATACAGATTCCAGATGACCGGGGCATTCGGGACCGCTGGGAGCCCTATCTTTAGATCCAGCGGTCTACTGTACGACGTCCTCTCTCATACAATTCAGCGTTGACTAGTACTGCTATCCTGGACTACATCAGAGGGGCGGTGATCGTAAGGCGGATATGTTTCACACACAATCGTTCTGCCAAGCCGGCTTCCGTAAGCAATGCTTGGCCACAGTTGGGTTTTACATACTTGTCAAAGACAGAATCTATTATCGTGAGGCAGTGAAATATCAAGCATTAATACAGAGCCCGACCGTTGACTCAAGCCTATCAAAACAGGACACAAATGTCAAGTGCTTCGACCACAGGTTTTCAGCCAGGCGTCATTATTCTAGTGCAATTCCTTGGATCAACGTGTAATTGAATGCATCGTCGGTGAATCCAGGGTTTGTTGCAATATATGTTCTGATCCTACGGACTTATCGGTAAGAACTTTGTTTCATAGCATAAGCTCTAGGTAGTCAGTCACAATACACACTATCTGCTTTAGCATGCTCAAGTGTCCCACGGGCGCGTCAGGGGAAACTAATGTAGGGAGGGCACTGCCGTGGGGATCGTCGGGGTTTAGCTGTCTTGGGCACTGTCTGCTACCTGAAATAGAGATAAGAGTCTACTAAAGTCACCTAGTCTAGACGCCGCTGTCAACGTTCACGTCGCCACGGTGGCTATACCCTAATAATATCGTCTCACTTGATGTCGAACTGTTTGTTTACATTTGTTTTAATTCCGGTGATTTCAGACACTTTGGCACTTCTTTGTGCTGTAATCAGGGGAAGCCTAGTCGGACACCCAGATAGGCAGGTGGCTCATCGATCCCAAGATTACCTACGCACCCTGCGGCATACCAATTGACCTTAGCACTTGGCCTAGAAAGCCGAAGGATTCTATACGCCTGGGGGGGGGGGGGCTACAGATACATATCGTCGCTTACTGCAGATCAAGCGCATCACATACAGTAAAACCCGTGGCGGACTCAGGGTCTCCCCCAGGATGTCCTATGCAGCGGGGCTGGGCCGCGACATACCAAGGTACCAATCAACATGCATAGCGACCCTGGGATCTCAGTATTTAACTACATGGTCTCTTGGCACGACTATACTTCACGATGCCCCACGTTGAACCCCATCATTTTGCCCTCCGTATCTCATCTTGGCAATGGCATCCAGACTTCGCAGCTCCACGGGGTGTTGGACGTGTAGACTCCGGCGCAAGAAGTGCGATGAGACCAAGCCTGTATGCACAAGGTTGTCATGCCTCATTCCATTCTTCTCGTGATTATCAAGCTAACTTTATCATTACAAGATGTGTCAAATTGGGTTTGGAGTGCGATGGGTACAACCAGCGGCCTTTCTGGATGGATGGCGGCTTTCGGGAGAAGCTGCGGGCAGAGGAGACAAAGCGTGAAATCAGAGAGAACAAGGGATTGCCCATCGACAAGTCTGGATCCATTAGATCGAGAAGAAGCGCTGAAGCCAGGATGCAACAAGAAGAATATGAGGAGTTTGGCCACATCACCGGCAACTCCCAGTCCCAGAGCCTTGGCTCTCCAGCAACAACTCTTGCCAATGAGTCTTGGGGAAGTAGGGCTCAGTCAATCTCAACCCATTCCGTCGACCAAATGTTTGATTTCGAGGAGAACATGGATACTCTATTCAGCGAGGATTGCACGCCTGCCTCTGATCTAGAAACAATCGGCTTTCCCTTGCCGCTGCCTGCCTCACTCTACCAGACAGCGACGGACGGCTTGGACCCATTTGCATTTCTATCGATGCCTCCTGCCGGTCAAGGAACTGACTCTTCCTCGCACACATCATCCACAAACTCCACACGGGGCTCGAGTGCAGGCTCCAGAGCCTCCTTCGTGCAACCAACACTAGACGAGGCCCGCCTCCTCATACATTATCTGGATAATATGGCTCAATTACAACCACCATTCGCCTGGGTGGCCAAAGATGAGCAAATCGCAACACCAGAATTTCGCGCGTGGCAATTGGTATTTATAACACGAACTCGGGCTTCATACTGGGCAACGCTAAGTCTGGCCTCGCATATGATGACGGACAATGTGGGCACAGGACAGGTTCGTTGAGCTTTCCCCGGTCTGAAATCCAGCTGTCCAATGCTAACCTTGGCAAGACCGACTGGCCAGACTGTCACGGCATGGCACTAGTGGAGCTACAAAACAGTCTCGGAGGCTCGATGTTGAATAATACCAACTCTGTTGTTCACAAGCTCGACTGCTGTTTCGCAACAATGCAACTTGTCTTTCTTGAGGTACGTTTGCCAATATCGATGATTCCTTGAGGAATTGCCGTCTGACCTTTTGACTTAGATGCTTCGGGACCGAATCACCGCTTGCAGAGCACACATGGCGACCGCCTTCTCTTTAATCGCCAGTCTCTCCAGTGATCACCTGGCGGCCACGAATGAGACGAGCGGAGCCGACTCAGCAGCACTACGATTCATGTCATCATCCCTGCGCTGGTGCGATGCCATGACGAGCTGCTCCCTTCGCACCGCGCCCTGTCTGCCGTCAGAAAGCTCTGACATGTGCGCCGACAAAAAAACATGGCAAGATGTCCTTGCCTCTGGCATCTTGGAGATCGCCAACCTTGATGCATGGAAGCATCAAGCCGCTGGTAGGGGAATGCTGGGACCCGTGGAGCTCGTCAAGAGGGCTGCTACCATCGAGGCAGGGCTAAGTCAGGTATCCGGCCAGTTCGGGCGGCGGGCTGATACTCACGTGAGTGCCGCGCTCGTGTATCTGCATGTTGTCGTGTCTGGTGCCAATCGGCGCATACCAGACTTGTATAATCATGTATATACCACTATCCAGCTCCTGCGCAGCCTGCTGGAAACGGAAGATTCCGCGCCGGAAGCGGAAGTGAGGACACTCATGTGGCCAATCTGCATGGCCGGCTGTCTGGCCGAGGGCGCAGACCGCGCCTTTATCATGTCTTTGCTGAACAGCAGCGGTGCTCAGAAAGAACGAATAAGCTCTCTTGAGCGGACAGGGAATGTTCTAAGAGAGTGCTGGAGATTGGCCGACAGCGGGGAAGTCGCAGATCCAGACTGGACATCGGCCATGTCAAGTCTGGGCCAAGAGCTAATCCTATTTTAAAATAATTATAATAAACGACTATTTCCAACTCGAACCGCAGGCTGTGAAGTCCATCACAAATCTTGGAACGGGAATATAGTCGGAAGCCGACATTGACGAGCGGAGTAGAACGAACAAGATCTCCTCCGTGCCACCGGGATCAGTGACCCTCTTTCGGCACTTGAATCATGGAGACGGCCTCACATAGCCCCGTACCGGCCCTCGCGGCTCGGCCCTAACTTTCTCCCCGCCCTCCGCGCTCTCATGACCGTCATAACCCCACCAACGAAGCTACCACTTTGGCAAGTTGCCCAACTTCGCATTGTCATCGATTCGCCCTGGAATGCTTATGGTTTGTGTTTATTTGGCTGTCCTCGCGTGCATTAAACCCGATCTGAAGGTCTTTGTTAGCCAATGGCATGGACAAGATCGGATGCCGGCAAACTGATTAGTTCATCAAGCTCTTTCATACAGTAGTATACTTCCAATTTCCCTGTAATCTGCAGAGAGGGGGTGGTATACTTTTTGGCTTGTCTCCTTGCAAGGTCTCATGCCATGCAAGATCCGCTACAAGCTTGCGGTGCTGAATCATCACCAACAACCGGCGTGTTTTCTGTCTACGATTCTTCTCTAGTATAGACAGAACCTGTATAAGCTAAACGGATTTCCGCTGAATGTCCGGGCGCGAGAGACGGTATCGTCCTCCTCTAGGCCCCCTCTTCATGCTCATGCACGTTGTCGGAGATCTCTTCCCTTGGATTTACTCGTATGTCCGCTTCCAGTAAATGGACTTATCAACATTTCAATGAACCAAGAAAGAAGCGATACCTGACTATAAAGGCTGAAGAACTGCGCGCAAGTGATTTGATTTCCCATTATCCACACCTTTGATACGAATACAACCAGACACCATCGCATTCCAACTTTTCAACATCCAAAGAAACATGTCTTCACGACCGAACGTCCTGATCGTTGGCGCAGGTATCGGCGGGCTACTTTTGGCTCAGCTGTTGCGCAAGCAGGGCGTACCTTATAAGATCTTTGAACGAGACGCGAATGACCATAACAGACTGCAAGGATGGTCCATCGCAATTCACTCGTAAGCTCCTCATGTCGACATCACCCGAGCATGAGCACTGACGGAAGTAGTATGCTGGACGAGTTCAAGGGTCTCCTACCCGATGATCTTCCTCCCGTCGAAGTCACAAGCAACATCTTGCCATTGAACTTGGTCCCTGAGTTTGCCTTTTATCCCCAGGATGCCTCGAGGAAGCTGGGTGTGCGCGATGAAGGCAACGGCGAGATCATTCGAGCAAACCGTCGTCGCCTTCGAGAGTGGCTTTCGACCAATATTCCCGTCCAGTACAACAAAAAGGCCAAAACGGTCGAGGAAGGAAAAGACTCCGTCACAGTCCGTTCTCAGGATGGCTCATCTGCGACTGGATCCATTCTCGTGGGCGCGGATGGATCTCGCAGCATCGGTGAGAAGGCAAAATCTCAGTGCATCACGTTTGTCCAAGGCTAACGCAGATACCTCACAGTGAGACAGCAGCTCTTTGGCCAGCAGAACGATCTGCTGCGCTGGGAGCCAGCAGCACTGGTAACCGCAGATAACATCATACTCAAGGGCGACGACATGAGAACGGCGCTGGAGCTCGGCCACTCGATCTGGGGCGTCGACTTCAAGGACTCGGAGGGCAACCGCGCGTGGTACTTTGCCGCCCTGGACGAGATCGAGCCGGGCGGCAAGTCCGGCCGCTTCTACCACCACATGCTGTGGAAGGACGAGGCCGCCCGCGCCGACGACTTCTGGGTCCACTCTGCCACCAAGCAGCAGATGTACGACGTCATGGTCAAGAAGGCGGCTACTCTGATACCGCAGTTCAGAGTGTTGATGGACAAGACCAGGCCGGAGAACATGAAGACGCCTGGTCTCCGCTTCTCCACTCTGGACCTGCCAAACATGCCGGTCGGTCGCGTCACCTTGCTGGGTGACGCCGCGCATTCAATGACAGCCTGTGAGTCAATGGTGTCGTGTCCGTAGTGACCGGATTTCATGCTAATACTCTGACGCAGTCCGCGGAGAAGGTGGCTACCACGCCATGAGGGATGCCATCATGCTCTCCAAAGCCATCACCAAGATGGAGAAACATGACTTGGAGCACATCAAGAATACTCTTGGCCATTATCAAG
The DNA here is from genome assembly GCA_023510015.1 of Pestalotiopsis sp. LF_19_12. Taxonomy (NCBI): domain Eukaryota; kingdom Fungi; phylum Ascomycota; class Sordariomycetes; order Amphisphaeriales; family Sporocadaceae; genus Pestalotiopsis; species Pestalotiopsis sp. LF_19_12. The sequence continues at coordinate 42,055 of JALYBT010000124.1, forward strand.
AGGAAATGCTCGAACGTGGGCGCGAAGCTGCAAGATTGTCTCAGATGCAGAATGCCCTGGAGGGCAACCAGACTGGCTCAGGTGGTCGCTTGATAGCAGGCCACCCGGTGGTGGTGCTATCTGAAAAGCCACTGAACATCGTAAGCTGAGTTCTTGCGGCGAGCCTTTGGCAGGATCACTTTGAGGTTCAATTTCCTGTCTCAAGCGTGTATTAATATGCCCGTCACTGTGGGTCAAGTAGGGAGACATCAGGCAAGCAGTTCGATCAGTTCTGACGCCTGATGCGTTCGAGTGGACCTGATGGAACTGTCATTTCACGACCGGCCGTCTCTTTGTGGGTATTCACAGCTAGTAGGGATCGAGTGCATGTTTAATAGGTCTCGTCCTTCAACAATCATTACCATCAAAGCTGAGGTATTACCCAGCTCTTTCATATATCTATAGTTTCCAAAGACAGTCTTTTCTAGCTTTCCCTCATTTGCCCTCGCTTTCCACCCGTCTTCTATGGCCTCAGTCTTCCAAGTTTTGATATGGAAAGCGAAACCCAAGTACATATTTGGGGTTAATAACCATGACTTACGCCAATCGCATATACCACTTTAGGTGCTTTCCATTGTTGTCGACTTTCCACTTTCTTCGTTTTCATCTTTCTTTGCTTTGACGCTCTTCCGCGGCATGGCACAAGAAGCCACGAAGCCCAAGCAAGCCAGTCCAAGTGCCAAATACCAGATCGACCTCATCGACTCATTGTACTTGTCGAGCACGATCGGTACCATGTCCTCGGAGACCATGCCGCGCAGGGAAGTCGCGCCCCCGTTTGCCAGACTCGCAGCGTCGAGATTGGGAATGATTGCACTCAATTTCTTGACGAGCTGAGTTTCAAGCAGTGTCTGAGACACGGTGATGAAGACTGTCGAGGCCAGGAAATTGATAAAGTTGAGCAGCGAGAGGGCGATCGCCATGTCGTTCTTTGACATGACAGTCTGAGCGGCGACGTTCGGCCCCTGAAGTCCCAGCCCGATGCCGACGCCAACCACGATCTACCTCAAAAGTCAGCACTCGAACCGATGTTCGTTTTGGGGATGATCCTACCTGGTAACCTATCCACGTGCCTGTCTTCGTGTCAGGTGTCCATAATGTGATCAGGGCTGATCCTACAATGAGCAGCGCACTTCCGATAATCATCAACACGGTATAGTATCCAATGACACTAGTGAGGATGCCGCTGCCGATGACGGCAAAGACGATCCCCAGCAGGAATGGCAGCAGCGACACGCCCGAGTCCTGGGATGATTTGCCCTGGATGACCTGGAACCAGATGGGCAAGTAGAAGGCAAAGATGACCAGTACCGATCCGGTGCCCACGTACGCGAAGCACGCCGAGATGATGCTCGGATTGAGAGCGACCCGGGGCGGGACAGTGGCCTTTTCCTTGCGCCATACCTGCGATCCGACAAACGACAGGATGCAGACACCGAAGACGACGAACAGGGCAATGATGCGCCCATCCGCCCAGGGATATCTCACATCACCCCACTCGAGCGCAAAGAGCAGGCAGATCACGGCAGGAGCAATCAAGATGAATCCCAATGGGTCCAACTGCTTGACTTTGCCGAGCCAGGTATCTGCCCGCTGCTCGGTGGGTGGCGTCTTAGGGGTAAGCAAGACAAGCAACACTAGTGACACGACGCCGACGGGAAGATTGATCCAGAAGCACCAGCGCCACGTGATCGATGTCAGATATCCGCCGAGGACGGGTCCAATGGCAGAAGTGATGCCGAACACGGAGCCCAGAGCGCCGATGTACTTTGGCCGCGAGGCGAGAGGAACGAGATAAGTGATCAAGAGGAACGCTCCGGCGGAGATGCCAGCGCCACCAATGCCCGTAATGACACGACCGATGATGAGAGCGTTGGAATTAGGCGCCAAGGCACAGACGAGCGATCCGATCTCGAAGATGGCGACGAGCGAGATGAGCACCCACTTGGTGGAATAGTACTTGTAGACAAGGCCAAAGGAGAGCTGAAGGACGCAAAGAGGTAAGAGGAACCCGGCCTCATACCAGGCAATATCTCCAAAGCTGTTGAAGTCTGCTGATATAGTCGGAATCGCGGTCCCAATAATTGTGCGATCCTAAGAAACATGGTCAGCTCGCATGTAGCATCGATGGTGATGGATTTTCGTACGAGTGCCACGAGGAAGAAGGCAAGCCAGATTGCTGCCATTGCAGGTAGAACAACTTTTCGTGGAGGATACTGGCCATTGTCCTGCTTCTCATTGGGGCCGTCATCGTGGGCCGTCTTCTTGGATTGGTCCATTATGTGAGAGCAAGTTCGAGGTTGTAAATGGATGCTTGAGATGGGCTGGCGCTAACAAGACCGTGGTGTTGAGGAGAGGTGCAATCTTGGTTCGATAATCATAAAGATATCCCAGCAGCATCGAGCACGAGCTGGGAAACACTTAAGTAACCATATCCTCGACCTGGAATCATTTTCAATGTCATCATCATTTCAGGAGTCAACAATAATAACTCTGTTGATTGTCTCTGCCCGAGGAACATGATTGGCTCGCTGGCTGCCCGAGATCCACCCCGAGCTCAGCCCCGAGCTCAAATTCGGCCCCTCTACCGAGATTTCGTCGCTTTGGTGCAGCCCGAGATTCGAGATGATAGCTCTCGTCATTTATCATTGATTCATCTGAATCGATCTCGGTCACCCAGAATTCACTCGCCAGCACTTTTCTTCATGCGGACCCAAGCGTGCGAGCCCTGTGCCAAGCGCAAGGTGCGCTGCGACCGAGAAGAGCCCTGCTCAAATTGCAAGCGAAGGAAGCAAGATCACTGCAGCTACACCGAGGTTTCCACCACCGCCGAGAGGACGAGAAAGCCCGAGGATACCAGGACGTTCGGAAGCGGCTCAGCAGGTGCTGATGCATCGGACCGCCGTACGAGTTCTGCGGTCTTTCTGGCCTCGCCTGCCACCACTTCACCTCATGAGACCCAAGAAGCGGCCACCTCAGCCAATCAGAGCAGCAAGGACCCCGTCATAGTGGAACAAGATGGGCATCAGTACTATCTCGAGTCGTAAGTTCGCCGCAGGCGAGTATTGTATCACACCGTTTCTGACGTTGCAGACGCGCGTGGCTTGTTCACGGTCACCGTGAAAGCGGGACTCGTCCTGTAATCGCGACACATCCTCTATTGCTGAGGAATGCCCCAGCCGCTTTCGAGAACGTATTCGGTGGTAATCAACCAGCCGGCGCATTCGTGCCCAGTCAATTGACAGGGAGGATACAACTGGTATTTGGTTTGTACAAGCAACGAGTGCATCCCTTCATCAAGATATCATTCAGCTGGGACTTGGATCGCCTCGAGGCAGCAACGGCATCTGCGGACCCAGCACAGCTCGACGACGCCGATCGTGCACTGGTCGCCTCTATCTATCTGGCTGCTGTCATTAGCTTGACCGATGCCGAGTGTAGGGAGAAGTTTGGCCACTCCAGGGCCACATTGATCCCCGAGTGCCATGCGACATGCGAAAAAGCATTGGCTGCAACGAACTTGCTGGGCATGAAGAATATTGTTGCTCTCAAAGCTTTGGCAATCTATTTGGTATGTCATCCTCTGTGCCCGTGGGCTTGATGAAATTTCCATCTAACAACATTCCAGTTTATGAGCTTGGATTGTTTGAGTACTCAAAGCCTCTGGACATTGATGGGCCTTGCAACTCGCAATGGTGAGAAGTTGGGAATTCACCGGGACGGCACCTTGCTGGGGCTCTCTCCACCCGAGACGGAAGAACGCAGGCGTCTGTGGTGGCAGTTGCAGTATCTTGACCTAATCCTCGCCGTGCGACTGGGAGTGACGCCGTCCACACTCATGATCGACTGGGATGCGAAGCTGCCGCTCAATGTCGAGGATGAAGACTTCATCCCGGAGAGTCAGACCTTTCCCAAAGAACGGACCGGGCTGACAAGCATGTCGTACTGCCTCTTTACCTCCTATGTCTTGTACGAGCAGCGCCAATATCATGCCGACAAGGGACGATTCGAGCTGTCGTGGTCGACGAACCAGTCGATATCGTTGCGAACGAAGGAAGATTTTATCAACCACCTAGAGGACGGGCTAAACAGAAACTTCATACAGTATTGCGACCTCATCAAGCCTTTACATATACTATTGCAGATCATGTCACGAGCACTTATTTGCATCTTTCGACAGCGAATCTTGTTGACTGGGGGCCACGTAGACCCCAAGAATCGTGGTGAACTGCTCGCACTATCAGTGCAGTGCATCGAGTATTCCATCGCTTTCCACTCACAGCAGATTATCAAGGATTTTCGCTGGCTTACTACAAACGGCTTTCCGTGGCCTGCTTGTGAGTAGCTCTGTATCCTCATGTTGAAAGCAAGTTGACCATTTCTAGTCATGATCGTGCTCATCGAAGCTTCGAGCGAGACGGATACGGAAAAGTGTCAACGAGTCTGGACCGTGCTCTCAGACCTTTACACGACCAACACGTCTCTTTTAGAGTTTAGAGAGGACCGCCGGAGACTCCATGCAGCAGAGTTGATAGTTGCAGCTTGGAGAAGCTGTAAAAGTAAAGGTGCACTGGATCCAGACTCTCCGAAACCAAATTTCGTAGTAGATCTTGAGCATCGCTTGTCAACTTTCGCCACGGCATCAACAGAGATGACAGGCTCTCAAGATGCTGAAGGCACGAATGCGGATAGGGCAACGACGGATACCGCCCAGGGCTTCATGTTCGAACCTGACGCAGACGTCCTCCTGGACCTCAATTTTGAGGATATCGATTGGTCTTTTTGGAACAACTTTGACTAGCTGGAGTCGACAATGCAATTTCCCCATAAAAATGTTAAACAATGTCGGCAATGTGCTGTACGACGCATGCGACCGGAGAGTTGTGGTAGACGACGGATTCCAGAATGAATTCGACTCCCTGCAATGCAATTCCTTCAGCGAGGTTTTAGTGGATGGGTCCGCTGAACGGGCGCCCGGATCTACCCTAAACTCAATTGACGCGTTGAGAGATGGGGAATCCCCACAATTACGTCTTGGATTTCCCAGCACATCAGTGAAACAACACCGAATCCGTACATCACATGGAAGACGCAGCAATGATCAGACCGACTCCGGATCACGTGGATCTCTTGATCCTGGGCTCTGGATGGACAGGCGACTTCCTCGTCCCTCTGCTCAAGAGGAAGAAGATCTCGTTTGCTGCCACCACCACGGACGGACGCGATGGGACCATTCCTTTCAAGTACGATCCGGACTCCAAGGAGGAGGGCCAGTTTAAGCGGCTACCTTCTGCCGTCACGGTCGTCATCACGTTTCCGCTTAAGGGCAAAGGCCAATCCAGTCAATTGACGACCCTCTACCAAAAGACGCACCAAAACGCCAAGCCCCAGTACGTCCAGCTGGGCGCAACGAGCATCTGGAAAGGTGCCGGATGGCAGGATGAAAACTCACCCTACGACACGTCCAATGCACGCGCCATCGCCGAGGACGAGCTGATGGAAGTCGCCGGCGGCACGGTCTTGGATCTGGCCGGCCTCTACGGCGGCGCCCGGCAGCCGCGCAACTGGGTCGACCGGATCGTCAAGACCAAGCTCGACCTCAAAGCAAAGGGAGCGCTGCACCTCATCCACGGCGAGGACGTCGCCCGTGCCATTGTAGCCGTGCACCATACCTTCACGCCCGCCAAGCGCTGGCTGCTGTGCGACCTTCACACGTACGACTGGTGGGACTTGGTTCAAGACTGGGCGTCCAAGCTGCTTCGGGAGGCGGAAGATGGCGCCAGCCAGGTCGACGCTGCTGAGATTTCGAAGCAGAAGCAGCTGCAGACTTGGGTTGGCGAGCTCATGGAGGAGGAAGGCGTCCGCGCCTTGCCCCGAGACACTCCTTCCCTCGGCCGGGTCTTGGATGGCAGAGCATTCTGGAAGAAGATGGGCATATGGCCTTCCGAAGGACGTGTCTAGAGTATGGCTCGCATTTTGCATAACTTCATCAGTCTATAATACACACATGATCATGCACAAATCGTGTCTTCCCAATTTTCCGCGATTGCTAATTGTTCGATCAAGACTGAGGGCATATCTGCACAAGATGGCCCGAATTGACACCGAGAAAAGTTGCAGGTCAATCCCATTCTCCATAGACGCACGTCTATCATACTCCGGAAATACTGCCAACCCGGATGATCGTCCATTGCGGGGAGAAGACGGACAGATCCGCAGTCAAATGCCGGACAAAAGCTAGGCTCCAATTCCAAATGCAGGTGTCCGGGCATGGGTAACTCAAAATAGAGAGAGAAGAATGCGGGGATAGCACGAAGATTGCAACACAACTACGTGATCGCACAGACTGTGTGCTCTAATAGAAGACGTCATGAAAAGTTCAATCAGCAAGGGGCTTGAACTGTAGGCATGGTAGGTACTGCGACACAAAGTCAATCCACCGGATGCGATGGTAACTTCTATAAGATGAACCATCCCGAGGAATTTTGCCCACGCAGCGCTCTTGGTTGATGGTGATGGTTTTTGCATGTCTTGTTACTAACCGTTACATGCCGTCGTTATAAGCTGTTCCACGCTCTGATCTGCGATGAAGTTGATCACGCTATTCCTCGGCGTCGTCGCCTTAGTTGAAGCACAGGATATCCAGTTCATCAGCGACCCTGGAGTCTACGGCCCGTCACTGGAAACCCAACATGCCTACTATGGGCAATGGCCCACAGGAATTGCGGTGTCGAGCACGGGAAGGAAGTTCTCCAATTTCCCTGGAGGTACGCGCTCTTGAACTGCTACAGTGAGAACTTTGTTGACGATCTCGCTAGGTCTCGACCCGACAAATGTGTACAATGGATCCAACGATGTCTTCACAGTGGGCGAGCTCACTTCGCTCACTGGGGAGACAGCGTACCCTTCATTGGAGATGAATCATCCGCCCGGTGGAGCGATCAATTATACGACCAGCCCTCCTAGTGAGTGAAATGGGCTTTTCTACTTTGTTCCATCAGTGTTGACACATAGTCTCAGCTGCGGCGAACTACCAGGATTACCTCATCGGTGTCCAGTCGGTCGTCATTGACCCAAAAGATCGCCTCTGGATTCTCGACACGGGGCGCGTGTTGACCCCCGACGGCCAACTCGTCTTCTCATCCTACGGAGGACCGAAGCTGGTCGGGGTAGACCTGACCACCAACCAGGTCATCAAGACCATCGTGTTTCCGACGACGGTGGCCTTCCCAGACAGCTACCTCAACGACGTGCGCTTCGACCTGCGGCCCGGCATCACCGAGTCGGGCGAGGGCGTGGCCTACATCACGGACAGCTCGTCCGAGGGCCGCAACGGCATCATCATCGCCGACCTGGGCTCCGGCGAAAGCTGGCGCCACCTCGACCTCGCCGGCCCCGTGCGCTCCGAGTACCAGTTCCTGCCCTTCATCTGGGGCCAGCCCATCTACTACGCCCTGGGCGGCATGCCCTACACCTCGTTCCCGCTCGGCTCGGATGGTATCGCGCTGGCTGCCGACGGAGAGAGGTTGTACTGGGGTCCACTCGGCGGTCGCAAGCTGTACAGCTGCGCGACCTCGCTGCTGCTCGCCCGGGGCCCGACGAGCGAGCTTCTCGCTCAGCAGGGCACGACCAGTCACGGAGAGAAAGGCACCAGTGATGGTTTCGAGACAGACAGCAGTAAGTCCCAATGACTCCTCTGATTTCTTTGCACCCCAAGAAACAAGAGCTGACCTTGTCCACCAGATGGCTACATCTACGTCGGAAACAACGAGAACAACGCGGTCAACTTGTTCAATCCCGCGAACGGCACCACTGTGCCGTTCGTGAGGGATCCGCGGATCAACTGGGTCGACACCATGTCCGTGGCCGCTGACGGCAATCTGTACTTTACCGTAAACCAGATCAACCTCTCCCCGGCGTCGTACCCCGGAACAGAGAGGCGAGTCAGGCCGTTTGCCTTGTTCAGCGCGCCGCTGCCGGACGGCGGGAGCAAGGTGATTTTGACGTAGAGGGGCGCGACTCCCGAGGCCAGTGGCTGTGTTGTTGCATGTAGTCGTAATATCAGTACATCCATCTGAGAACAAGTAGTAGAAAGTCGACTTGGGTAGCAGAAATTTGAAAAACCCGATTTACTACCTCTGACAGCCTGTCTATGCAATGCACACTGTGACTTGCAATCAAGTCGATACTGCGTACAGTTGAATGAATATGTACTGCGCCGACGGCTCTGTAAACGTCCAGCAATGATATCATCCAGTTCCTTGCAGATTATGGGCCAAGAATAGTCCAGGAACGCCTCGTTTTGATCGAGTATATCGCGGGTAACTAGAGTGTACTAGGATTAGTGACCGTTATACGCTGTGGATCCCGGGTTTGCACTAATACGTGTCGTGTCACGCCAGCTATTCCTTGAATTCGGGTGTGAACTACGAGGTTGGGTTGTGATTGCTTCGCGATGGCATTTGTCACAGCAATTACCAGAGGACCAGTGATTTGTATGAATCAAGAATTTCAGTTTTGATTTGTGGATGCAGTATGTTTGCCCGTCTTGTCTCCTAGTGCCCAAATCCGTTTCCCAGTATGCGTAAAAATCGTACAATCATTTCCAATTATGTTCCAAATATCATGCATGTGGTGACATGATCCTTTTTAGATTCCGTAGCTCTTGAAGCCGCCCGAGCTGCCACCCTGCTGGCTCTGTTGTCCAGAGGCACCGCCGGTGGCACCTCCGACAGCACCGCCGACGCCCTGGGTGACGCCGCCGACCGTCCGTCCGAGGCCGTCGGTGGTCTGGCCGACAGCGGAGCCGAGGCCCTGTGTGGTGTTGCCGACGGCGCTGCCGAGGCCTTGCGTTGTCGAGTTCAGGCCGTTGCCGAGACCCTGGGTGGTGTTGCCGACGGCACCGGTGACGCCTCCGAGGAGACCGCCCTGGCCCTTGGCCTGCTCGCCTCCGGTGAGGACGTTGTCAACGCCGCCGAGAACACCGCCGAGAAGACCTCCTCCGGACATGTTGAAGAAGTGTTTTTGGTTTTTGGTTTGTGTGAAAAGGTGTGTGAGTTTTTGTTTGTGTTGAGTCAAGAGACTTTTGACTTTTGATGGCTCTTGTGATTGCAGGATATGGTATGATACTGAAGCGAACTCTATCCTCAACGGTGCGCTGTCAGTCGAGACTTATATGCTCGAACAGCATCGACAGCATCGAATCGAATCGACCACATGTCAGCCACAGGCTATGACGTTGTACTCAGAAATGGGAATGATATCATGCGGCCCCCCTCTTGCTCTTGGGAATCGTTTCGTCTCAGGGTCCTGCGCGAGGGGTCAAAATGATGGGGGGCGGTCGTAAGCGAGACTGCCACCGGCCTGTGGATGGTGTTGTGGCTAAGCAGAAAACCTGTTTTCGGGAATATGCCCAGGCTTAGGGTCCTATGACGGCTGGCCAATCACGATGCGAGTCGGCGATTATTTCCAAGGATCGGCACCACACGGTGAGATTGGGGTATGTGGAGCCCATCGAGCGAAAAACCGTTGATCTGCGATCTAGACTACGACTCCCTCCACCAGACGCCTGATCTGTCCGCCACGACGTCAAGGTCTTATCACGCAAAAAGCAAAAAAATGTCCCGTGTGGCTCGTGTGGGATGCAGTTTGCAAATGGCATCCAGTCCCATGTTACACTAGATGCAGATTGACGAGATGACAGAGCGCCGGCGTCTGTTGCCTAGCCCAGAGATCAAGTCGCATCGGGAAAAGTTTCAATGGCGATTATACGCGAGGCACAAGCGGCCGACGGCATACGGTACCATTCCCGCCATTTGACCAGAGTCATCTGCGAATGAATTGTCCGCGGATCTTTGCTTCTTCAGCTCTATTATCGTCGCGATATTGTATACTCTGCAGTATCTGAAACAACGCGCGGAAGTCTATTTGATTCGGTCGAGTATTTGTTCCCTGGGGAATCGCCAACCGTCAACTGGTCTGATTTGAGAATACTTCACGAATGGAATTGCGGAATACCGACGAAACATACGAGTAAGACGACGTCGTACTAACCAAGGGATATCATTTAATTTAGTTTTGACTATAATCCAAAAGGTAGTCACACGTCGTAACCACTATCGTGAGCCGAGACGGCGCTCTGCTTCACTGACGCACGCAGCCTCTAGGTAGCACCAACGCCTAGCCAGACAGCTGCCAGAAGACCACATTTATGACGTAGATCCGTCAGATCAAACCAATCACGAATTATATGCAAGAGCATCTGTGGCTTTGGACCAACGTGCCGGGCTTCTCGCATTGCCCGGCCCCCTTTTCCAGTACTGCGCCAGAACCAGCAGCAGCGCCGTTCTCAAACCGGTGTTTCCATCGAGTGTCCGGGGGTTGTCTCAACTGTTCGATTATACGAAGCGGTGAAGAGTGATCTTGCGGAAAATATGATCGGGTTCGAGGAGCATTGTGCTGTTCTCAGACAGCTGCCAGGCAGCCTGCTTGTATTCTCCACGACAGCTAGCGGTGACTCGTGAGTGGGTATCAGTTGCCACACTCGGTTCAGCATGGGTACGTTGCCCGTGGGGTCACTGGGCTGCTGGCTCTCTTCCGGTGGGCCATCTATTTCCATCACCCAGACCCCAGACGTATCTTTGAGCCGCATGCCGATCTCGACATCGACTTGCCGAAGATTGCCTTGTCCGCCCACTTGGCCAACAAGCCGCAAGATAGCGGCCTTACCCCTCGCTCTATTGTGGCTGAGTTCCACGACGACGATGTCTCTGATTACAATGTTGTAGACGTCATGGCGTGAAGCAATGGAATATGACAACTACCTGCCACTCGCTTCACCGATCTGATCTCCTGATCCCCGACGTACAAGTGGCATCGGAATATCAGGGCCGAGTAATGCCCATCCGAGTTTGAAACTATCCGCCGACTTAAAGAAGGACCTTTTACACAATACGTTGTGTGATTAGGAATAATGGCTTGCACTATTGCTCATCTCGTGGATTGTCAACTACTCATTCTGACTTGTCGCTTGGGGGTTGTTATCGTCTAGGCCCAGTTAACAAGACGGTGCCTCCAGTTCATCATGGCTGTCACGGTTCATTATCATACTTCTTCCAAGCTAGGTAATGTTGGAGAACAACCTGATTGCTCAGTTCAAATGTACACGCATCAATGCCTTCCTCATAGCACCCATCTTTCCGTCCTGAAAAGCTCCTCACTAGTCTCGTCTCTTGGCCCCTTTGTCAGATTCTCGAGCAGGAGCTGCACATCACACAATTAGCTTCGGCATATCATCACACCGACCGATAGTGGCTGGTCTGGAAACTTACTGCTGCATGATACTTGACGTGAAAGTCGCCATCGCGAAATTTCCGGTGCTCATCGTCGGTGGATTGATCACCTTCCAATAGGAATTCGCTCACGTCGTCTATCCAACTTTTCAGCAGCGCATTTCGCTCCTCTTCCAAGCATTCCTCCAGGTAGGTCTTCGCGGCGGCTCTTAATCCCACACAGCCAGAAACAAAATCGGCCTTGGACCACGGGCTCATCCTATTGTGTCCCAACTCGGCCGGCTTCAACAACCCCGAGAAGTGCAACGGCAGGTGTGCCTGGTGACCCCTGCCGGCCTTTGCCACGCCCAGCGCGTGTGCCCGGCCCTCGACCGCCCACGCCACGACCGTCTGATTGCGCTGCTCCCGCACGTTGAGGATCTTGTCGACGACCTTGCCCAGCTGCCCCGCGACCTCGGCCCGCGTAAACGTCACGTTGGCGTACTCGTGCCCGTCGTAGTCCCAGTCGCGCTCGACGACGGCCTCGCCGACGTCCTCCGGGTCCACGAAGGGATTCAGAGAGCGGACCTGCTGCTCGTAGAACATTCTTAGGCCGCGCCGCGCCGCCTGCGCACCGGTGCCGTAGTCGCTCTTGAAGTCGGCGGGCAGGAGCCCGGCCATGTGGTCGTAGATGCGCAGCACGTCGTCGATGGCTTCGGGGCTCTTGTAGCTAAAGTGTAGAATGTCCCATTGCGCGTACGCGAGAGCATCTTCTGGTTTGTCAGATGTTGTGATGTGGTCTGCGAGAAGCCTGGCCGCCGTCTCGCAGCCCGCGGGGCCTTGGCTGTGGAACTGCTTGAATATTGAGAGTGCCATGTTGTGCTTGTCGCTGTGGGCAAATGGACTTTGATGGCCACGGGAAAATAATTGAATTGGCCTCTTATAATCTTGCTTGAAACTCTCTTTCCCAAGTTCTGGAATGAGATGCCGTCATATGCAATGAGTTCATGATCAAGTCAAGTCGGTCGCTTGTCGTATCCTGCAGGAACGTCGTTGGTGGGGCTGACCTGACGATCTTCTCAGTCGTGCGCCTTACCGGGCTGACAATTCCTATTAGAACGACGCAAGAGGATGCCGCCTTTTTCTCCGCGACTCTCTTGGCATGATGCATCATTGTTGTCGTTCAATTAGAACTGAGTGAGGCTACAAGTCAAGTCCATGATGTGATCATAGATGATACCTAGTAAGAGAGGCAGCGACAGCTACCCATGCACTTTCCCGAGATGTAGTAATCAATTCGTGCCAAGAAAGGATTCTCATCCAGGTTCATCATGCAACAGGTGAAGAGCAACACTCCAATTCTGTAGGAACGTCTACCTGTTACACCTTGTGCAAGGCGCCATGTCTGTAATGTTTCAATGTCATAGTTTAAGCTTATTTTCTCTGCTTCGCTGACTACGTCCGAGGCGATATTGACGATCATGTTAACAACGCGAAGAACATCATGTCATGATCCTTCGAAGGTTGAGGCTGCAATGTCCCACGAGAATGACCTCATGGTATGATCGACAATAATCTCTAGTGAAGCAGATGAAGAAAATGGCTTCCGGTGCCTCTAATGTCGTGCGTGAAGATGAGTATAAAGACTTGATAGCTACCATAGCTAGATGTTATTCTCAAAGCAAATCAGAACATCAAACATTGCAGCTCATTCGCACCATAGATCTCCTCATCCAGGTTTTCCGCTTCTAGTTATTGCACTTCACAAAATCTTTCTATCCTATCCAAGATGAAAGCCAGCACCATTTGCACATTCGCCTTTGCCATTACTCCGGCGCTCTCTGCGGCCATCGGCAACGTCACTCCGCGCGACAATCTGCCCAAGCGACTGTTCAACGACCTCCACGACTTCCCCGACAAGGTCAAGTGCCCCAAGACGGACGCGGGCGACGACTTCGAGTTCAAGCAGGACCAGATGGAGGACACGGCCAAGGAGTGGAAGGACATCCTCAACGACAAGAAGCGCATCAACAACAATTCCCAGCAGGGAGGGTATCCCGCCCGGTACGCGATCGGCAGCGAGAACGGCAACGCGGACGCGCAGAAGTTTTGGGCCAATACGCAGCGCATGAAGTTCTCGGACGACTGCCTCAACGGCTGGATGTGGGAGGTCCCGCTGCTGGCGAGCGGCAGCGTCTGGAGCACCGGCGGCAACAATGGCAAGGCGGGGCCGTATCGTCTTTATTTTATGGTCAAGGACGGCGAGCTGACCTTCTGTGGATCTGCCATCCACTCCAGTGATGACGATGACAAGAGCAGCGAGTTCGAGCGTTGCGAGGCGGACGATTGAGGTGCGGCGCGCCTCGGTACATCATTTGGTCATTCATGGCAGTAAGAATCAACAAGCATTTCCTTTGTCATTTCAGCAGGTCGGAGTTGTGGCGCAATTCATTTTTTGCTATTTGAAAATGGTCGTGTATCATCAACTAGAGATTATCATTATGTTTGTACGTCTTGTTCCCAGTTTGGAGTCCTTATAACTCGAGCATTCTCCTCCTTTTAGTGGGATAAGCTGACTCCCAGTCGGTCAAATTCATGACTTGGACACCTGTTCATTGTTAGCTTCAAGCAATTTCAATGGATAAATAATGATGTGTAACACACCCCATCCCTCGAGTTCTGTGATGGTACTCGCTTTGGCCTCATCCGACGTGGTCTCAGTGGCATCCTCAATCAGGATGACTTCGTAGCCCAACTTGATGCCATCAATCGACGTGCCGCGGACGCACGCGTTGGTGATCAAGCCGGTGATTACAATGGTCTCGATGCTGTGCAGGGACAGCTCCGAGTCCAGGGTGGTGAACTGGTGGTATTGGTTATCGGCAAACGCCGAGTACGAGTCGACCGAATGGTTCTGGGCCTTCTTGATATAGTTGACGGGCGTGCGGAAGCCCTCGAGGTAGTGCAGGCGCGTCTGGACGCCCGTCTCGATCTGGGCACCCCAGGTCTCGGGAACGCAGTGGTTGGCGTAGAGGCCCTGCGTCTCGATCTTGGTGGCCGTGTCCAGGAAGGTGATGTTCACCGAGTCCCCGGCTTCCTTACCCGGATGCGCCGATGCAAAGGAGACGTGGTCGATGGGATGCCAATCTACCATGCATTAGCATATCTTTGGAAATGAACCGAGGGAAAGGAACCAACCCTGCGATGCCGCAATAAACGGCCACTCGTGATCGTCGAGAAGCTCATAGATCTTTGGCAGAATGGCAGGAGCCCGCGAGTTATTCAGCGAGCCAGTGATGAAATCATTCTGGACATCAATGATTACAAGAGCTGTATTCTTGTGGATTTTGCTCGAAAACTGAAGATTGAATTAGCCCAAATCCTAGAAAGTCATGGACGGAGTATATTATACCGGCACTCCTTGAACAAGACCAGCCAAGGCTAGCAGGGATGTAGAGGCTTTACCAAACATTGTAGCGGCGCTCGATGGGTGCAACTTGCGATAGTCAGATACCAAGCATGAGAGTAGAATTCTGCGCCGGACAATGTTGTGAGCATACACTTCATTTATACTTGATCTCTTTTCCGAACGCTATTCTCTGCTATCAAGCCAAGGCATGGGATCTCCGCTGTTGCTGATATGTCAGGGATATGACTTCAATCTTCAGTGCCGTTCACCTATCTCTGGCGGGGTGGATACGGCGGCGATAGCCGAGACCCGTTGTAACCACACTGCTTTTACCAACCACCGGTTTCTTGTCCATTGATTCGCAACTGTTTGCGACATTGAATGCTCGCTCGCAAGTCTTGTATGTGCGCAAGCTGAAGAGGATTTTGTTCCCAAAACCATTGGAGACGGCGAAACGATGGATTGCAGTGTACACGTCGGACCATGATGCACATGGTCTTTCCATCCCCACGTCGAGCAGGTACAACAGTGGGGGATCAACAGACGAGACCCAGCTGAACGCAGGAACTGATAAGATGGATCAAGAGTCTACCCAGACTGTCGGGATCATACATGCGACGAAGTGGATCGGATATCAGTCCTGACGGGCCTCGATCAAGTTCGCGCTCGGTATATATCTCGCATGCATCTGGGGTTCCGAGGACTGCTAACTTGTTCAGTAATAGGCGTTGCGGATAACGACTGAGCGCAATCGGATTTCAGATGAGACTTGCCCGCCGATGGGAAACGGTACTGGCGTTGTTTTGATGCCGCACTCATGATAACGACTACCAACATATCACGCCCACTTCTTGTCTCGGGAACATCACTAGAGCGTGTCTCGATTTCAGAACCGTGGCCAGTCGCTGGAGAGTATTTGAGCGCAAGTACGTTCATTTTCAACTTTTCTCATCAAGACATGTTTCTGTTCCCATTTGAAAGTGATTATCAGTTTGGTACCGTCAATGAAGATCTCATGGCACTTCCACCCATTTTGCTGTCCAATGCGATCTGTCTGCTCAGTCATGCACCATTGGACTGTTGTGCATCCCGCAAATCTCAACCCCAGAACCTGACAGCCTGATCACCCAGAGACTTCTGTCCGGCAGTATTCGCGTGGCAGCCATCCTGGACCTCACTCGGGTGAAGAATGAAAGACCCCGGGTTCGTGACATTGACAAGAGAAGCGTCGGCAGCGACGCTCTTGGCCAGGGCGTCCGTCATCTGCGCGCCGCCGGTGCCGGCGAGGACGCAGTCGTACCCGGCGTCGTAGAGCGGCTGGCCGGTCAGATAGACGGCGGCGTCGGGGCTCGAGTGCGCGCGCGCGTTGGCGATCATCTTCTTGACCTCGTCGGCCGTGGCGCCCTGCTGCGCAAAGATGCAGATCTGCACCCAGACCGTGTCGGGCCTGCCGTACTTGGCCACCTGCTGGTCGTACAGCTGCCACGACGCCGAGTTCGTGTCCGTCCACGACTGCACCACCTGCCCGCTCGTCCCGTAGTTGGGCCACATGCGCCTGCCGCCCACGGCCACGTAGCCCTGCGCCACGTTCTCCGCCATGGAGCAGCCGATGAAGCCCATGGTGTGGTCGGCGGCTGCTGCCGTCCCAAGAGGAAAGATGGCCAAAGCTGTTTTGATCTGCATTCTAGGAAGTGTTATAGTGGCAGGCTTGGTACTCAAGATGAGGAATGTGAATACCTGAATGTGCTGACTCGTTCCAGCGCCCGGTATCCGTTTCTTTTATGTTTCTATAAGCAGTCGCACATTCGTGATATCCGTCTCCAGTAGCCGAGCGGCATTGGAGTCGGCATCTTCGTCAGTATAAGAATATTCCTGATTGGAGGATATGGCGAGTGCAATATGCTTGGCCCAGTTTGATATTAACCGGCTACTAGGATTCTTCACGTTTGCCTATAACCTCGATTCGTATTCGGCTTTCACCCGAACGAGTTCCATTCTCATCCTTGAGGTCGCTCTGAACTGTTTTCAACACTTCGAAAGTAACGTGGTTTCTTGATTCGTGAACCGACTAATCCAGTCAGCCAAGAGCGGGACAGGACATTGAGGTGACGAAGAGAGACCCCGAAACGGACAAATCGGATTCTATTCAGCCGTGTTGCTGTCTTGATCACGCAACGGCAACGATTCCAGATCTATCATCTCGCATCAAACCGGCTTTTGAACTCGGGAGCGCATATGCACAGATCTATCCTCTCCTTGTAGCTTTGCGAGATGTAATCTTCCTGGTTGTCAAACCCCGCGAACGGCTGCCGAGCTCACTCCTTTGGGTCATGCGCAACAACTTCAATCTCGACGCGCATATCGTCCTCGCCCAGCCTAGGCACGCCGACGCAAGTCCAGATCGGCTCGTGGTCCGGGGCCCATTTCTTGAAGTTCCGCACCATGGCCTCTATGGCTTCGTTGTTGATGGGGACATGGTAGGAGTTGACCCGGTAGACCTGCGACCACCCCTTGCCGCCGGCATGCTTCAAGGCGATCTCGACGTTCTTAAACGCCTGGTCGATCTGCTCGTTGATCTCCTTGTAGAACTCTCCTGTTTCTGGGTTCCAGCCTCCTATGTCAGGTCAGTAATGTGCAGCTGCGGGAGTAAGGGATACCGCCTACCTTGGCCAGCGCATTCAATTCGGTTATCAACGCGGACCGCTTGTGAGTATTTGAACGTCTTTTGGTTTCTCTCTCCAACACCGGGGTACGCAAAGTATTGCAGATGCGACATGTTTGTGGCGCTTACTGGTGTGCAGGTTATGTTGTGATTTTGCGTGCAAGTTGCTTGTGATGGGAAACAGGGAGGCATACGATTGTGTTCACGGAATGCTTAAATATCACTAGAGTTCTCCTGTAGGTTAAATGCGTCACAATCTTTCTACATTTGTAAGTCACGACGCTTCTGGATGCATACCGGAATTCAAGTTCCTCGGTGGGTCAGGACGTGTCCATTGATTGGCCCATGTGGTCGATGTCGTGACTAAAAAGTCTCCCAGTACGAACATGTCGCTCAAAACCTAACCCAGAGCGGGAGGATTGTGGGATTCAAGTTCCTACGACTGTTCCACTTTGCAGTGTCGGCAATGTGTCTGCACCGCGAGGGGTTGTTCCGTGGTGTGATAGATGCATGATGTAGGTCTACCTCCATGTAGACTTGATTTCATGAGGGCAACATTTCATTCTCACAATTACTGCCTTTGCGGAAAGCTTCCATTCGAGCCGCCGAATACGTTGTAATCCATAGGCAGTTCATCGGACTGGAAGAGGCGGTCGGTCTCCAAGTATGAGAAATTGTCCAGCAAATCGAGACCAACAGAAAGAGATGGATCACCAAGCGCTGGATCCAAGAATGAAAACCCCTCAAACAATGGCATAGTCTCTTGGCTCAGCGCTTCTCTCGTTGCTATGGCAGGTGAAGCAGTCGAGGTGAGGCGTGGTTCTGAAGCACTGTTGGGGTCCACTCCATTGGTGGTGGGAATAGTTCTATCATCACCCCCATTGATCTGACGGTCCGTCCCTCGGCCATGACTTGCGATTTCTCCTTTTGACGCGACGCTATGGTGGCCACGAGTCGAGAAGAAACGAGCTGAGCGCCATAACTTATCCAAGTTCTGGTGAATTCGTTTGGCCGGATACCATGAGTCCGACAGTTCTTTCAATACTGTGAGGCCCAGTTCGATACTACTTTTGGTGCTCGCAATATTGATATCGTCCCAATAATGGTTAAAGGCTTCGATCAACGTGAGAACTGCCGACAAGGTGCAATGAGTTGCAGTAATAGGGCTTTGATGAAAACTGTGAAATGTCTTGCGGTATCTTGAGCCCACAGTGCAGATAGAAATGGCCGCTGCGTAGCTAATTTTACGCGCAGCTGACACATGTATGTTAGTATAGCACTTCCTGCCTATCGAAATCTTCTCCGGAGTCCTACCACTGTCTTGCGATTTGAGCACGAATGATTTGTAAAGCAGTATAGATGCCGTGTGATAGACCATGTGGAGAATGTAGACAGCCGGGTCAGATTGTGATGCTCGACCAATGTCAAGGTTGAGGTCTTTTGGAAGATTGTAAGTCCAATTCTTCAGATCCAAAGTGATCGTTGACATGAAAGATGGTACTTCTTGGCCTTGAATCCGCGATTTTGGATAGTACCTGTCGTAACATAAGCATGATAACATGGTGCTTGGCCTGGCTTTGTCTACCTAGGTACTTACAAGGCCACTAGGATCTTTTCAATGATTTGACAAATACCGACCAACGACCAAAGAAGTTTATCATGCAATGTATTTGGTCTGTCGGTCCCCAGTCCGTTGCCTGATTGTACAGGTGTGTCGCTGGACGGAAGAGGAACATCGGCCTGAGATTCCTGTGGTAACAATCACTAATTAGTCAGATCGTTTTGTCACGAGGACTTGGGCACACACCAGCATGGTACAGACTCTTCCAAGGTATATAGCCGACAACTTGTCCATGCAATAGATGGACCAATAGATGCGCCGCCTGAGATTGATTTCCTGGAGACTGTGCGATTTTGAAAGAACTGTGCTGGCGTGGTCAATGTTCAGACCCATGTCCAGAGCGAGGCGCTGTGCCATTCCAGCATGCAGCCAACCAGCGGCGTCGGATCCGATGGCCTGCTTGACTGTTAGGTCATTGGTCGATATACTCTCGTTCGGGCGTGACCTACGACATAAAACACGCCGAGAATGGAAAGAGATTGTATCGTGGTAATGCTTGGCCACCGCAGCTCATTATGCAGCAGGGTCTCTGCCCTTTCGAGAAAAGGCACGCCAGCCGTTTTGGGATCGTTCGGATCAGATCTAATCTCCCGACGAGTACTGTAGCGACTTGCAATGGCCAATATGCTATTGAGCAGAAGGGAACTGAAATATCGTCCTTTTGTTGCGCGATGGCTTCGAAACAAATGTTCATCCACAACTTGGGCCCAAGGCTGTTCCCACTTGAAATATGTGGCTATAAGCTCGTCTTCTACCTCATTGCAGACCAACTGGTCTTCGAATGCGTCGTGATTGAATCGATTGGAGCTTAATTGCTCCGAGTCCTTGGGCGGATCGCCAGGTAGCGGAAGATCGGGTGTGTTACTGCTCGGACTTGTGTTGAACTCGAGTCGGCCACTAGTCATACCGAAATATCGTGCCTCTCCATCACAATCGAAGTTGAGCAGAGCATCGCTTGACAAACTTCCAGCAAGCTCCGTGGTGTGCACAAATTGATCATGAGTCAAGGAATGATTACCTACATCCTCAGCTTGGGCATTGAAAGTACGGGCCAGCGAAGTATCAACGTCGATTGAATGTGCTCTTAGTGTACGTTCTAGAAGGTCGATGCGACTCCTCAACATCTGGACGTAGGCTTGCGATGCCGGACGTCGCCCATCCTCTTTGGCGGGATACTTGCATTGTAGAGAGTGAGCACTGCACCGTGAGCAAGTGGGCTTTATGCCATCGCACTAAGTAAAAACGTGGGATGTCAGACGACAGAATCTTGAAAATAGACATCACTGTTTCAATTACCTTCGCGTGTCTTTTCTTGCACGCCTCGCAAGCCACAGTGGCATACTTTCTCATTACGGAGATGGACTCGGGAATGCTCCTCCAAGGGCTACCAGCGCGCTCGTGGGCCTCAGCCGGAAGAAGAATCGAGCCCGCACTTGGGGCTTTTCTGGATACGAGGATGGGTGAAGACCTCTTCATTCATTAACAGACGCCGCAGCCTTTTTCGGAACGGAGGAGAAGCTCTGAAGCGTCATGACGGAATCAGCAGGTGTCCCCGGGCGGGTTTTCACGCTAACACGGGCAGGCGGCACCTGGATTCACAGTGCCTACGGCTGCGGAGAGGGCTTCTGGGGTCGAAGTCCCCACTGGAAGGCGAGGAAGCCTTGCCACAAGCCGGTGAACAGTGGAAGTTCAGGTATCCCCAGAGATGTTTCTTCAATCCGACTTAATGACATGGCTAGTGTATAAGTGATAAAAGGACCCCCAAAATAGTGTTTCACGATCGCGATATACACTTGGGCACTCAGGGCAGGTTCTAGGTACCAGGGAGTAGAATATTCGGTAGTGGGTTTAGGCTTTGAAATCAAAGCGTCCAAGCCTGAAGCACAGTGCACTATCTCCAAATCACCCCTGTATTTCCAGTCGACAGAAGGTTATTTCAGGTCTTCGACATGGCGCTCTTCTGAACTTAAACCACAGCCCTCGCAACCATCTTTTGATTTTGTGTTCCTCGCCCACGATTTCCCACACGCTCAGCTTGGCACGAGACTCTTGAACAAGCCAGACGCGCAAATCAATCGCCGTCGAGTCGTACACGCCGTACGCGGAGGGCTGTCTGATCAGGATCCGACCCGTCGGCCGTGATCGTAATGCCGTGCTCGACCTTCTCGGCAAGCGCTCTGGGGACGACAGACGCGTGGGCCTCGTCGCCTGCCGTCTCACGAAAAAGAGGCTGGTGATCCAAAAGCGCTCCGTTCACCAACAAGCTCTTACCAACTCTTACGTTGCCCTCCTACTAAATGGACAGACCACGCAAATGTAAACAAAAACAACCTGTTCAACACTGGAGATAGCGATCTTAAGCTTCGAGACAGGAAGTCTACCGACATACGCAATCCAAACAGCATCTGCTTTCCAACTTACCTCGTCATCTCCTTCGCCCCCTTCTCGGCCTCTTTCGTATCGCAGATCATTCCAAGGATGGCCAAAAGCGCTCTCTTCCATACTTCGCATATTGCTCCCGTGCAACAGCTGTCACGGGATGCCGCTGTTTAGGTAGTTATGCCAACATCGGATATCCAGCCGATATCCAAAGTCACCATTCGAGGATACCACTTGATCAGCGCGTCATGGAAACTGCACCCGCCCGCAAAGTTGAAGTTCGGAATTCGCACTTTGATGCCGACCAGGAGGCGAGATGGCTGAAGAAATGCAACTTTTCTGGGTCCGAGGGGTGTGGTGGAGGTTGTACGATGGAGCCCACTTTGGCATTCGCCGTTGCAGACCACCGCTTGAAGGACATGTTGGCAATTACTGCATGCGGGAGCTTCATGGCGGCACGAATGGGTGGCATTGTACGCTGAATATCAGCGAGCAAGCGGACAGTTCGGCCTCCTTGGTGATGTCGCACTTGGGCATGACAATATCCACACCACTGGCAAAGAACGAAGACATCAGCTTGTTTCCGGTGAAGAGGCCGTGGAGTCATACTCCGTATGCGAACAGACAACTCTGGAGACTACAGAGTACAAAGGCAAAGGCTATCTACATAGGTAAGCTGAAAAGTCCAATGTCCACCAGTTTCATGATTTATTGGTTCATACCCAGAACTTCTCCTCGCCGTTCAGATATCATCTCGAGATTTCTAGATACAAAAGGATGCATC
Organism: Pestalotiopsis sp. LF_19_12; assembly: GCA_023510015.1. Classification (NCBI taxonomy): domain Eukaryota; kingdom Fungi; phylum Ascomycota; class Sordariomycetes; order Amphisphaeriales; family Sporocadaceae; genus Pestalotiopsis; species Pestalotiopsis sp. LF_19_12. Next base: position 64,219 of record JALYBT010000124.1, read on the forward strand.
GCTAGAGACGCATTTGCAGCTCGAATACCAGGTTGAAGAAACCTAGCGGTCTCATAGAAGGATAAGTAGGTATGCCTCTCGTCGTCTGGCCTCACATAACAAACCTGCAACTGTAATGAAGAGGCCGATTGCATGAGATCGACAACACAAACCAATATTTGACAGCAAGAAAAACATAACCAACAACGAAAGCACGATGACTGGACCCATTTTCATACGGAGTTTGTACGGGATCTTTTCCGGATGGTGGAGATCATCGCTGGGAAATCCTCAACCCCGGTTTTCGGATAGCCACTTACAGAGTACAAGGCTGTCATGCGGTCCGCTCGCCGGGGTGCAATCCAGGATCAGATAGGTGACAGGCAGCAGGACGGAGCAATGGAACGAGCCGGCCGACTGACCAGGGCTTCGCCGCTGGGCGGCAGCGCGGGAGGAGTCGTCGATTCAAGATACCCTTGGTGATTGGCACGGCCGGTATGCACAACCAGACAATTCGCCAGCAGATTATTGCATGAGACCCTCGCCATGTGGTTCATGTCTATGCACCATAACGCGAAAGACCCAGGTAGTAGTACAATGCAGACCTCATGCAACTTCTGCCCCTGCTACCGTCTCCACTGAATGACTGGTCCGACTTCTGTCATTTTTATCGCGATTCCGGCACACGCTCTCCCTTTCCTCTTGGCGACGTAACTAATTCTTCTTGCCAACTCGAAATGCCCAAGGCACAAGTCATTGACGTCCGACCAAGAGGATGGGAAACGGATCCTTCGGACGAGTTTCTCAAGCTCGCGCCCCTTGACTACTGCGTCGGTCAGGTGTACGTCAACTGGGGACTGTTCTTCAAGCTACCGGATACCACTGACCACAATGCCATTGTCGAAACAATTCGCAAAGGTCTGGAGGTGACGCTGGGTCAGTGTCGCCAGCTATGCGGTCATATCGAAGAGCATCCTGAAGGAGGACTTTGTTTTCATAAGAAGCGAGACAGTAGCGTTGAGCTCCACGTCCAGTGGCTTGACGGCCCCGAGTATGAGGGCAAGTATCCGACTTTTGACGATCTGGAAAAGGGTCACTTCACAGGCTCGACGCTGGGGAAGCTGGAAACTTGGTGCGTTGCACCCATGACCTACGGCGAGAAGCCGGAAGCCCAGCCGACGAGCAGGCCCAAGGCGTCTGCGTTCAATATCAGCTTCATCCAGGGCGGTATGGTATTTATGATGCACAACCACCATTACTGCAACGATATAAACGGTTGGGCCGGCGAGATGCACCAGCTGGCTGAGAACTGTGCCGCGATCTGGCAATCTCCGGAGAATCCAAGCTACCCGCCATGGGATCCGGCCTGCTTGGACTATTCAGCCATCAGTAGGCCAAGGCCAGAGCAGCTGGTGGACGGTCCAACATCACCGCCAAAACACCCGGACCATGTGCCCGGCGAGTGGCTCTTGTTCCATTTGCCCAAGAGCAAAGCAGCCGCGTTGAAGGAATTGGCAAGTCCAGACAATGGAAAAGACTGGATCTCGAGCTACGATGCGTATACCGCGTACATGTGGCGCATACTGTCGAAGCATCGAGCAAAGATATTCAAGCCAGATCTTTCGAAAAATCTTCTGTGGGGTGAAGCCGTAAACATGCGGACGCGCTGCCACAATCCTCCGGTCGCGGAGCGCATCCAAGGCAATGTCGTCTATGTGCCATTGAGCGTGACAACTCCGGTACCACAATTCACTGCAGCCGAAGTCATCTCAGAAGCCCCATTTTCAAAGTTGGCATGGTCAGTTTATCTATCTTATTGCCGGCCTGTCGGTGGCGATGCAACTCTTCTAACTCGATCCTAGGTACAATCGTCAACTCACCAAGAGCGCCACGCAGGAGAACCTGGATGCCACTCTTACCCAGATCGCCGCAATCCGCGACAAGACGTCGCTATTCCTGCGCATGGACAGCTTCCCGCCCATGAGCAACATCACAACCGACTGGCGCGACTCGAACCCGTACGACGCCGACTTTGGCTTTGCCAAGCCGTACGCCTTCCGCCACCCCTTCGACACGGCCAGCAATGGCTACATCATCATTTACCCGACGCGCAAGATTGGCGCCCCGGCGGGCGAGGACGAGGGCAATGAGATACTGATTGGTTTCGAGAAGGAGCTGACCAAGGGACTGCTTGAGGATCCCGAGTGGAACAAGTACTTTGAGTTCCGAGGGTTCGATGGCGTGGAATAAATCCAGACTGGGAGGGCCACCACATACAATTGGCCGTGCTTTTATACTACGTCTACGGATAATTACAAGAGTAAAGCTACATGTCTCTTCACAGTCACAAGTTCGCGCAAAGCCCAGTGTTCATCTCGTATGCGATGCACCACTGCATACTCTTCCAGTCACAAATGTTCATCGAATGTTCGCTCGAGAATTATCAGAAGGCTGTCAGAAGAGTTATGCGCTTGTTCAGATATCAGTACTTTATGTATCAGCCACGAGCCCGAATGCATGCCCATGCCCCCCCACACCATGATAGATCATTCCTGCTGGACTTGACCCTATGCATTCAGGCAGAATTACAGCAGACGAGGTCAGGATAAATTCGTGTCACCACTTGAAATAGCACAGCAATTCGCGAAGAGTCTAAGACTGCGGGAAGATAAATCAGAAAACTACTGCATTCCGTATTGTTCATCTAGAGCTTAACTATCTTCATCAGGGCTCTCTTCATGTAACCCTCTTTGTCCGGACTCCTTAGGGTAATCTTCCACAGGCTCACTTCAGACTCGAGTAATCGCGATATTGACGTCCCCTCGGTATTTTAGGCCCAATATGTAAAGCACAACAAAGGCTTGGTGGCTGATCTTCAGACGTAAATGCAGAGAATCGACTGAAGCAATTCACGTGTATTAGCAGCTCTCTCCAAACCATCAGACAGAGAAAAAGTGGTATCGCGCCGATTATTTATCAGTGTTTCCAAGGACACTGTTTACCAATAGATCATCTCATTGATACCGGCTGCTGCATTATTGACAATTCTGCCCCGTAAGTTTTCGCTGTGTAGTGGGACATCGGCGGTACCATCCAGACTCGTTGTATTTCAACGTTCGAGTATTCTATCACGTCAACAAATTGTTAAACTCTCTCAATGGTGTATTACTCGTGTGCCAAAAAGAATACGAGATTTATCAAATCGTCCATCGTCCAGAGACAGTGGTTGTGCTATTCTTCTCTTTCCTGTACGTAGACTCTAGACGATTTCCAGGATCATGCCGTACAAACTCAACACTGCAGAGGCTCTCCAAATACTCCCAGCCTGCCAGCGATACGGCCTCGAGGCAAATCAAATGCATGGCCGTATTGCCCAAATCAAAACTCTATGCCGTACAATACTCATATCCGTCGGATATCGAGGTGCTTTCATCTACACCAAAAGTTGGCGCTCTTTGGATGGAGGCCCGCGGGGGATACAGTACTACCAGCCCACTAAATTCCACATGGAATACCGAGTTCAGGGCACATACTAAGCCCAGGGTTGGTTGCTGGCAAGGCCCTCCTTCATTCGAGGACTCTTGGGGATGACCTTACAGAGGGCTCCTCTGAAGTAGTTCTCCTTACTTGGGTTTCGTCTACAAAACTCCCTCACTAGTCCACAAAGCTTCATGCGGATAGGCGCTCCCTCAGGAACTTCAGTGTACACCTTCTCCATCACCTGAACGAACTTGTCGATGTCAGGGGTTCGGATGAGTTCCTTTGCGTCGAGGAGGAGAGTCTTCGCCAGTTCTCGAGCGCGAACGAAGCCGATAGCGATTGCCAGGTCGCATTGGTACCTGTGACCGAGGGCGTGGACGCAGACAGCATGCCAAAGGGAGGGGAGAAGTAGGATCGGAACGCCAGTTTCGTGTCGCATGATCTTGTCAAAGACGTGGTTCAATGCCTTCTGGTCTTTCTCGTCTTCAAGGTGCTGGCCAGCATTTCCGATGCCGTCAATTTCGCTTTTGAGGCTCGCTGGTGTGAGGGTTGTCAAAGCGTGGGGGTGCAATCCATCGCTGAACAAGCGATCGCTGTAATTGCCGCAGTACATGATGGAAAAGAGGCTTGTCAATGTCTTATCATTCTCGGATGGCAATTCGAGTCTGTAGGGGTGCGTTCTCTAGTCATGCTTGGTCAGTAATTTGTCTGATCAAGGTCCAGAGATCGACTAACCATCTTTTGTCGAAAGACTTCCGAGTGCGTGGCAAGGATGACCTTGTGGACCTTCATGACGGTGTCACTGCAATGGACTCTGTAGTCTGTAAACTCCTCGTTCATGAAGAACTTTCTCTGTTGCTCAAAGACAGCCGACATGATTCTTGTCGGTACGGTGCATAGCCAACCGGGTGGTGTGTATGTCAGGCCGTGGTACGCTGATTGACGAAGAGAAGTTCGAGAGCGGTAGTGATTTGACGCCAGCGTGTGAACAAATGTTGAAGCCGAAGGACACTTGACGGGCGCTTTGCATCGCTTGTTGCTTCTAGCAGCGAGTGAGTGAGGAGTGAGGGAAGCGGGGCGAGCAGTGAGCAGAGGAAAGACGCGACGCGGACATTTGCATGGCAACGCACACGTGGGGGACAAAGAGGTGTTGGGACAGCAACGGCCAGAGCAGGCCTCTTGCGGGAAAACCAGAAGCTCCGTAAAACCTAGCACAATGCAGGGCACTATTTACCTATTATGAGCACGGCAATACGCATTGGGAAGTCTATGGTCATCAAGAGGATGTCATCTTGTCACTGTCTTGGTTAAGTAAAAAGCTCGAAAGAAAGAAGATCGTCAATCCCGGATGAGGACAGACATTAACTAGATTGTGGATCAATTTATACCTTCCAAGACCCTAAAAAAACTCTTCGATTCAAGCCCAAACCGAATAACTGCCAATGCTGCTGCTTAAATCCTATACCACTGAAGAAAAGCAAAAAAAAAAAAAAAAAAGAATCAAAAAAAAAAACTCGTGGAGGGCAAGTTACGTGTCGTTCTCCTATACTCTGTATATACAAAGTGATACAAGACGAAGATCTGCGTTGTGGATGTCTGTTTCCGTCCTTCTAAGCCCCCCCGCGAAGCACTCCACGGCAAAAAAAGGCCATGTCAGGTCAATCTCATTTAGTTGCAATTTCTGGAGCCAAGTCTATGGTTATTAACTCGAGCAGCTCGGATATGACAGAAAAAGCCGTGTCATAAATTAAAGAACGGTTTGCTGCACGTAGACAGACGTGTTGAATACCAACCACGGAGAACTGGCTTAGGCTTATAGAACCAAGTAAAAAAAGAAAAAGAAGATCATTTGGACAACGGCGCACTATACGACGAAAACCACAGTCTATCCACCTTCGAGGGAATTATAAGCGCCCAGGTCCTATGTGTTCCTGCTGCATACATAGGAAGGCTTCCCCTCCAATGGGGGATGTTGTCATCATTCAAATTTGGTCGTTGTTCAACTCCCTATTGGAGCGGGGGTGGGTGTCTCTGCAAGACACCACCCATAATCTTTTCCAGATAGCGATTCTTCCCGGGCTGCGTATCGCAGAGTCCCTTAATTGTGCTCCAAGCGATCCCCGCTCTCGGGGGCTTCTAGAAAAGCATCCTCCCAGAGCTTGTCGAATACACCGACGAGTCTGTCTAGGTATTTGGGGCGACCAACGTCGGCGGTAATGATAATCATGAGCGAGATCGAGGGATCACTCGGTGTGCCATCGCGAAAGCTAGGTCACACATGTGACTCGAAATTACGACATGAAAGGGTTCGAGAAAGTCTTGGGGGACTCTGAAAAGGCGCCAGACATGGTTGCAAAGTTCGTCGTGATTGTCCCAGGGACCTTCAATGTGCGAGAGCAAAGGTCTCTGAAGATACAGTCTATCACAACGATGCAGGTATGAGCACAAGGATGAAGGGCTGTTGGGAACACTATTACAGAACCATGTCCATATCCTGCTTATCCATCATCCAGTCATCATGAATGCTCCAGATCGGGACTCCTAGTCGCGGGACAGAAACGCAGTGTCATCTCAACCTGGCTGACCATCACCTATCTGTCCATCAACGTCTCATGTCCTCATGGAAGGACGGTTGAGCAGTAATCACGCCTGCGAGAGCAGCGCGCAGCTTTCTAGCCTCCTCGGGCTTCTTCTGGGTGAAGTTTCTGATTAAGCTGCAAGTGTGCCAGCGAAGGGCAGCATCGGGTGGTGTATTTGTGTATAGTTCGTCAATGTATTCCGCGATCGTGCGGAACTCGTCGGGTTGGAAGTTGCTTCCTGCGTCCAAGTATGTCTCCAGGACTTCGTAGTATCGAGAATCGGAAATCTCAATGACTAGGTTGCATTGGAACCGGTGCCCCATGATGTTGATGTAGAGCGCATCTTGGATGCACTGTAGCATACACTCGACAATCTTCGCGGGGCGATCCTCCTCGTACTCCTGAATGATGGCCAACGAGGCGTCGAAATCCGGCTCGTGTCTGCCATAAGACCTTCTTCCGCCCTCGGCCGAAATGCGGAGCTCCTTCGATGTCATAGTAACGGCACTGTGCGGACCGGTCATCTTGCCATAGTACTTGTCGTCATAATTGCCCCGATACATAATCGAGAGGACCTTCTTGAGAATCTCAGGGTCGTCGTCGGGGAAGTTCATGACCCCCTCCTTGGCCTCCTAGCAACGTGCGTTAGTGATTGAAGACGGTGAAGGTCAGAGATCTTGACTTGACGTACCTTGAAGTCGGAAGAAAAGGCGCGTCGGAAGAATTCCGAATGGAGAGCGAGGATCATACGATGGACGGGGAATGCGCGGCCGTTGCAGGTGAGCTTGAAATCGGACAGCTCGTTCTTCATGAAGAACTCCTTGGATTTATCGTACAAGGCCATCGCTGCGATTGGATGCTGGCAATCGTGGATGCTTTGACGATGGTGAATTGTGATGGGATGGGAGTGTGCAATGTCGCACCGAGGAGCTGATGGATTGATTATCCGCAAGGTAGTACTCTTTACAATGATGGAAGAGATGAAAACCCTGATGTTTCTGTCTTGTGTTGGTATTGAAGTTGTGTGGAAGGTCCTCTTGATGGATGGACAGAAGACACTGGAAGGGAGGAAAGTTAGAGGTTGGACAGAAGGTCAGCGCAAAATACTACAGGTGCAGTGCTGTTTACTGATTCAGATTAGTGAGTGGCAGGCGATTTGCGCCGCGTGCCGCGTTGCTCATTCAATTTGACTGTTCTCACCTTCGCGGCGCGTGGGGCAGACCAATGGGATTGCGGGGATCCACGTCGCGATGGCGACAGAAGTCGCCCAGTCCGGTCAAATTAGGCTTAGTGCCAATTTTCTCACTGCACGCGGATGAACTAAATTTCTGCCAGGGGCTAGGAATTCAGGCAGCAGCATGAATAGCTCTATCTGTACGAGCCTCTGCGGTATTGCAACATGCGGAGTCTGATGTCGCTTATCTTGGGACATTCCCAACGCCACAACTTCTAAAATGCGTGTCCCTATCCGTGAATTCATAGCGCTTATTTCAATACGCTTTTCCCTTCCGTCCCGGTTGTAGACATAAATGCCAGCCCCATAATGCTTTCGAACGTCTGGGAATCCACCCGCCAGAATATGAGGCATAGTACCTGAAAAGTATCATCTTCTTAAATAGGCACTCCCCTACGAGGGAGTCCTCGTAGTACAGAGCTAGAGATCTTGCCGAGGATGGACCATGAGATGGAAGCGCTTGGTACTATACTCGAGCGGCGCTGCCAACGGTCTTGGCGTGGCAGTCGTGCTCTCGATGACTGTTGGTGTTGCATTAGTTGCAGCGCTGATGGTTGACACCAGTGCGGATGTCGTGAATGATGCTGCGGCCGCAGGCGCGACGGGCGACAGTGGCGTCGCCGACGAAGACTCATGTTGCTCCTTCTTGGCAGCAGTGGCGGGGACACTGCTTTCCTCAGAGGCGGAAGGTTGACTCAGATTTAGACAACATATGGATTGCTTGCTGTTGTGAGTTGTGACCAAGCCTCGGTGTCGAGCTCATTACAAGAAGCCTAAGACCAAGTCCATTCCTTGGGAATCTCCAGCTACGTCTCTCTGTTCTCCGAGGATATTCCCCAGCAGCAGGATATGTTCGTATGCAAGCAATTTGGCAAATACGGTGGTCACAAAAAGAGAATAAGGAGTAAGTCGCAGGAGACGACAAATCTGTATGCGGCAGAGCCTATCATTTGTACGCGATGTGGGAGATCTTAAAATGAGTAGTGAAAATCCCAAGGTTGAGCACGCCACGGGTCAGTGGAACTTCAGGACAGAAATGTGTAATTTGTATCTGCCGAAGAAAAGTCTGCAATAACACGGCCATCCATCATCATTCAGCCAAGTGTCAAGCATCAGAGCCTCAAGGTACCGAGTCTTGCCCTGAAACATGCGGCTCTGCCCATCGGGGGTCCTAGTCATCAAGATGCCCCGAAGCATCACAATATCCTGTCAAAAGTCATTCCATATTCCCCTGCCATTAAACATAATCTCTCCTCCTACTCTGGTCATGCTGGTGATCAATATCTGGCCATGTCCTCGCGGAAGTCCGAGTGAACCTGGAGGACGCCAGCGGCTTCCTTGCGGAACTTGCTGCTCTCAGCGGGGTATCTGCGACAGAACTGCTTGAAATGAAAACAGAACGTCAAGCGCAGCTCGGCCTTGGCAGGTGTGTTTGTGTAGAGCTCGTCGATGAATTCGACGAAAGTGCGAACCTCGACATCCCGGAACTGACCGGCATCGAAGTAGTTGCGAAGCACCAGGGCGAATCTCTCAGCTGCGAGGACCTCGCCGACGGGAAACTCGATCTTGCGAGCCAAGATGTAAATGTACAGCGAGTCCTGGAGAGACTCGAAAATCTTGTCAACTGCGTCGGTCTCCTGCTCACTGTCGAGGACTTGGGCGATGTCGGAAATGGCGCGTCGATCTCTCGTGTCCCACTCATCCGGGCCGGTGTTCACTGCACCACGGATTTCTCGGCAGATTGTGCTCAGAGGTCTGAGGGTGGCAGTATGAGGATGCTGAGTCTTGCCAAAGATGACATCGTCGTAGTTGCCTCGGTACATGATGGAGATGACCTTTTCGAGGATGGCGGGGTCATCCTCTGGGAAGTCCATCAAGCTCTGGCGTGCCTCCTGAAGCCGAAAGCCTACGTCAGTTCAAACCCCAAATTCTGATTGCTCTCGGGGCTGATCTTACCTTGAAGTTGCCTCTGAAAGCTGTGCGAAAGAAGGTTGAGTTGGTCGCAAGAACGAAGCGATGAACCGGGATCATCGTTCCGCGGCAGGTGAGCTTGAAGTCGGATAGCTCCTGGCTCTTGAAGAACTTTGCGTTCTGATCGTAGACAGCCATTGTTGCGATTGATCGTGGGGTGGGTGGGCTGCGATGTCTGTCACAGGCGAGAGTGGTATCAAGTGAGAAGTCGTGCAGATGGTTCCAGAGATGGAAGCGCGGCCAAAGTTGTGATTGACGAACAATGGAGATGTTGCAAGGAGTTTGTTTGGTGGAAAACCGAAGTCTGTGTGGACAAGCAGATACGCGGGTTGCAGGTCGCGATGCGATTAGGTGGGGGATTGAGTGACCACGTGATAACCAGAGAGCTGAACGACGCAAACAAGTGATGGTCCGAGTGCTGAACGATGCGAACAAAGTGACCAGAGTGCTGGATGACGCGAACAAGTGATGATCCAAGTGCTGGACGATGCGAACAAAGTAACCAGAGTGCTGGATGGTGTGAACAAGTGATTACCAGATTGGATGGACGCTGATGGCGCATGCGACGAGGCGTGAAAATGTGCAGTCTTCAGTACCTGATTGTGGTCGATGAAGAATGGAAGAAATGGTAGGTAGATCCGAATGTTGCAACCTGACAGGAAGAAACAGAAGGTCGGAAGTGGATGCTGTTACCTTTGCAGGAACTTGGTGCGGCTCTGTCAACGCGTGAAGATGTTTGCCTGGGTTGTGCATCAGGGACTCCTGCGCGTCTTGTCTCTTTCTCAGGTGACTAAAAGTAGGCCGCGCTCTTTGCCCTAATCACTGTGGTTGCTGGGCCATCGCGTCTTCAGCGTTAGCGACGCGACCTCGACCATTGACGCCGAATGCGGTTTAGTGTCCACAACATCAGGTGCTCAGTGCCAGACGGCGCAAAAATGACACGGAGATTGTAAGGCGCTGACACTGTTCCCTGCTTCCACTTTGCGTGCGAGTGCTTAATATCGTAACGCCAGACCTGATGCTGTTCGGCACCATGGGGGCCATCGTTAACGGAAGTCCGGTCAGGTCAGTTAACTCTAGCAGTCTACGCCACAAGAGTAACGGGATGATACAACCAACTCTCAAATCTCGAGTCTGTACACAACAGTACTTGGCATGTTGCCCGATAATCATGCTCTGAACCTGAATTGTGAAAGCATGGACCATTGGATGCGTGAAGGTATACCAGAGATAGACAACAACAAGGTTGTGATTTCCACGTAGTCGACATCAGTTCATTCTTGTTGGGCGTGTACTTAAACAACCAGTTGCATTTGAAAAAGAAAAAGGTTCCGAGACTATCTTCGCTGGAGGAATCTATATCGCAAGGCTGGAATTACGACTCCACTAACCGAAGCATAGTAGATATGGAGTTGTCTCTATAAATGGCACAACCTTCCCACATGTTGCCGCTTATATAGCAAGTGTCCCATCGAGTTCGATGGAATACGGCCGGGGTAAAGACAAGAGCGTAGGAATTGGCCCGGTAGTACAGAGGTTTTGGAGCATATATACATAGAGAAGTTTGGGTTGTAGTCATAGGCGCTGGTTTGCAAGTGAAGTGTTTTCGAGGTGGATCAGATGGATAATGTCTTGTTTCTACAATCTTCGTGTTTGATTGGCACAGGATAACACCACTTGATTACCAGGCAACGATGACCAAAAAAAGATTTCTAGGTCAAACTTTGTCAAAGGCAGCATCTTCTGGAAAGCTAGACAATGATTCTAGCCCAATCAGAAGTGCACAGCAACCTATAACTTTTCATGTTGTTCATCAATAGGCAAGTGTCATGTTTGCTGCTTTGCGGAGGCTTATGTGGTTCAAACACAAACCCACGATCGTTAGTAGGTCGGGATACGAGCAACAGATACGGACGAACAATTGTGGTTTGGAAGAAACGGGACATTGAAACCGGACGGCCATCCACTCCTATCTCTGTGTGAGCAGTCAGCCAGCTAAGTGACATCGTCACTCACTCTCTTCGTTTTGTCTCCCGTGGACATCTTCCGAGCAGCACATGATCAATCTGGCTATCCTCGCAGAGCATGGGTAATTAGATAAATGCAAGCGACTGTGTGACAGACACGCCCCCGACCATCCAGCTGCACATAAATTACCTGTTCGGGGGACGAGGGCCCGCGAGTCGTCTGTGAGTGACTGCGGCTCTCGGCAATCAACTACAAGACTTCACCTCCAAGGTGTAGTTGCATTCCGGGTCCTGAACTCTATAGTAAAGTGTCTCTATTCGTGGCGAAGCTGATATCATCACCCAGAGATGTGAATCATTTAATAGAATCGGCGACAAGATCGATGCTCGAGGCAAATGCCTCTGTAGCGCAAGATTATGTTCATGAATCCACAGCACGCCTTTTTGAAACTTGCTACTATTTAGTGTCTTGGCTACTTCTGAATGCGCTCTGCCGAGAGCCACGCGACATCGACTGCGCATGCAGCATTTATCAATTCCGCCACTCTGCCACTCAATCGAATCAGGCCTCCAGTTCGTGGATACCGGCTGGACGCTTGCCAGTATTTGCATCTTGCATCACCGCTAGTCAGAGAGCGGCAGGAGTTAAGCCGCCCCTTAACATGACTTACATAAGCGGAGCAACGATCATGCTCATCCATGGGCGAGATGCACCGATGCGACATTGAAAAGTCTGTACCTTGGCCAGCTTGGCACGAACATTATATAATCCATTACCAAGAAGATGTTCCCCTGCCGATTGACGGCACGGCCGTTTACGGTCTTGGATGCCGGGGCGGACGACGACTGACTCGCTCCCGGGGCCCCGTAATAGCGCCTATCGACTTATCACGTCCACGTTTTTGCGTACTAATACGATCGCAGTGATTGAGCGGATTCGCCAGCCCCATTAAAGACTTGGCAAATACCGGGGTTTTCCAGGCCTGAGCGTCGATTTCAGGCCCGTCCCTCTCGTCTATCGACCCATTTCCCGTGTGGGCGTTCCGGTGTGGTAGTTTGTGGATACTGGATTCACCATATTTCCATGTTTAGACCGACTCTCAGACTTCTGGATCTGTCCCGTACGCAGGAACATTGTGGTGATCGTCATATCGTCCACGTCGGCACGGAATTTTCTGTCGTAATCAGGAGTCGGCACTCGGAACTGAGCCGCACTTTTGTCATTGAATCGAATCCCATTGACACACCAAAGCGCCCGTGTTGATTGCGCGGGAGCCAAGGCGAGACTTGCGAAGCCTGATGGCTGTTGCGTGCCGTAGCATGTGGCGGCGGGCCGAGCCTGTCCTAGCCTTCGGCAATGAGGCGCCGGCACTAGATACTGGAGTTTAATTGTCCAGACGTCACTCCTGTCACTCTTGGTCAGATCCTTCAGCGACAAAATCATAGTGACCCCCACGGGCGACCCTGCTCGTCGACTGCCTCGATACGAGATTGCCGTAGGGTAGCAACGGGCATGATTTTTTAGTGTATGCTTGGCGATGATGCGTCGTGAAGCTTAGGACCCAAATCTGGAATTCGCTTTCGGCTCGGATTTCGACTCTCTCGGGTCCTGAATGGTTCTTTCTCCAGTTCAATGGGGCTTCTCTTCGTGATGTGGCGGGAGAAAATCCCTAGTTCATCTCTTCGTTCCTCCCTAAGCCTTGCCGTGTGGAGATCGGCCGTTCTCCTAGGGCACTAGTATACCGGACAAGAGCCGCACGGGTCGTTTTGTGTTGAGAGTATTGGTGAACGAATAGAGATCTCCTAAAATGGTGTGCTAGAGCCGGTCATCTTGTTGATCGACATAGTATAAATACCTACGGGAGCCGCTCAGTGATTTGAAACAGATCGTCAACACATCCTGTCCGTGTTTCCTCTCTCTTCTCTCGACCCTCGTGGCATTTCATCCCAAGTCTCTCGTTACCCCTTGAGGTCATCCCCATCATGCAACTCCAGGCTCTCTTTGCCGCCGGGCTTCTCTCGACAGCCCTGGCTCACGGCGATATCCCCTCCGCCAAGGAGATCCAGCGTCGCGGTGCCATCTCGAGAAGATGCGAGTCTGCTGCAGGCAACTTTAATAAGAAGCGTATCGCCAGCCGTATGGCGAAGCGATGGGCAGGCTCGGGAAACACCACGTACGAGGTCACGACCGAGGCCCCCTACTACGACTCCATCCAGAACGACACCTGTATCCTCAGCCCCATCGTCACCGAGGGACCCTACATCTGGCCCCGCTCCCAGACCCTCAGACAGGACATGTCCGAAGGCCAGCCGGGCGTTCCCCTGTGTCTGGACATTGGCGTTCTCGACGTCAACACCTGCGAGCCCCTTCCCAACGTTCTTCTGGACTTCTGGCACTGCAACGCCACCGGAAGCTACTCGAGCTTCACTGGCCTGTCGCCCAACACGCCGTTCTTGGACCTCCTTAGCGAGCTGAACATCACCGAGTCCGACTTTGTGATCGGTGAGACGGACCTGCACACCGACGACACCACTTGGCTCCGCGGCCAGTGGCCCACAGACGCCCAGGGCATGATGGAGATGAAGACGACGTTCCCCGGCTTCTACGTCCAGCGCGCCGTCCACATCCACATCCAGGCGTACACCGACTGGGCCCTGTCCGAGAACGGCACCGTATCGACCGGCCACATCGCGTCCACCGGCCAGCTCTACTTTGACGAGTCCGTGCTGGAGCAGATCCTGGCCCTCGAGCCGTACGTCTCCCACACCGAGATCAACAGAACTACCAACGCCGAGGACACCCTCATCCCGCTTGGCGAGGCCAACGGGTACAGTCCCATGGTCAGTGTCGTTCCCGCCGACGGCGAGAACATTGAGAACGGAATGATTGGATATATCACCTTTGGAATTGACCCAAGCGCCGATGGTGTCGACAACTCCAGGTCGTCAGGATAAATGTCGATACCTTAACGACGCTACTTTGATTACCTTTCATGTAAATAATCAATAGAGGATAGAAGATAGACAGCTGCTTTTAGTACATAGAGATAGACATAAAAGCATCATCATCTTACCAAACCTTCTTCTCACTAGAGTGAACCGCCATATGCCGTGCGTGTCCGCGGGGTAGCGGCATCTATATACCACGCCGTGGCGGATGCGGGGTTTGGTTCGGTCCATCCTCCCTTGTCGGGGCACAAGTTCACTCCGATACTCCAACTTCGTTACCAAAGTGGCGTATTGGGGATCTGCAGAATCAACGCACATGTTCACCCCACATACATGTACCCCGGATTCATGCACCACAAATATGTCATTCCCTAGGATACCTTAGGTACTCTGCAGCATCTGAACTAGTCTCGATGCCCAGTGTCTCGCCCGCCAAGTCCAAAAGACCGAGGAACATTGTACCCGAGGGCGAGAAGAGGGGCCGCGAACGATGACTCCCGATATAAACCTGCACGATCGAGACTGCTGCTTGGTTGTTTATGCTAGGTGAAAGCTGATCTTGCATATCGTATAAAATCATGATGCCCAATGACGCGTCCGTCTTTTACTAGATCAAACGGCCAGCATCTCTCATCGGTGGCTCTAGTCTAGAGAAAATCAGCCTTAAACAAACGAATATCAATTTGGGAACGATTGCAATACGTTGCAAATATGAGGGCCTTGCGTTATCATGGTCCTGGAGACATCCGTCTGGTATGCCACCCAAGTCCCCTCCCCACCTCCATCTACGACTCCGAGAACTGCCAGTTTCCCGTCGCGAATATGACCACTCTAAGCCCAAATCCGAAATTAGGAACATGATATTCCAGAGCCACAGTGCCAGCCGCACCAAGTGAAGGTCCGCCCTTCCTACTGCGGGATCTGCGGCTCAGACCTACACGCCTACCACTCGCCCAACGCGATACCGTTCAAGGACACGCCTCACCCGCTTACGGGAGAGACATGGCCCGTGACTCTTGGCCACGAGTTCTCTGGAGAAGTCGTCGAAGTAGGGTCTGACATCCGAGACAATACTCTACGGGTCGGTGACAGAGTTGCCGTCCAGCCTACTATTCACTGCGGAAAGTGCATCCCGTGCCAAGAGGGAAACACCAATTGCTGCGGCTCTATGGGATTTGTGGGCCTGATGGGTTGGGGAGGTGGCCTGTCGGATTATGTGTGGGTGGACGCCAAGTTCGCGTTCAAGCTCCCTGGTTCCATCTCGACAGAGGTTGGGGGTGAGTTGATGTCCAATGGCAATATGCAATCCCGTTGCGAGGGATCCGCTAATGAAGCGTGAGTGGCAGCACTCGTCGAGCCGCTCGCGGTAGCATGGCATGCCATCGAGCAGTCAACCATCAAAGCGAAAGACAACGTCCTCATCATGGGTGCCGGTCCCATTGGCTTGGCTGTACTCCAGTGCCTGAAGGCTCGCCAGCCCGGTCAGATAATTGTCGCCGAGGTTGATTCCAACCGAAGACATTATGCGCAGCTGTTTGGGGCGACGACTGTGATCAACCCCTTGGAACAAGATGTGACCGCGGCATGCAAGCAGGTATGCGACGGGCAAGGCCCGGAAGTCGCTTTCGAATGCGCCGGTGTAGCCGCCAGCCTCAAGTCTGCGTGTTCTGCGGTTCGGAGCAAGGGGGCGATTGTCAATGTCTCCGTCTACACTCACGAGATCTCGTTCGACATGAGCACGCTTTTCCTCGGCGAGAAGAAGCTATTCACATGTAAGTCTGAAGACAAATGGATACTATCCAGTGTTGAGCAGACTAGCTGACGTCCACCTAGCATTGAGTTACACTACATCCGATTTCGCAGCGGTCATTAATGCGCTGGATGCCGGAACCCTGGATGTGAAAGGCATGATTACCAAGCGAATCGCAATTGATAAAGTGGTCGAAGATGGGATTCTCGCGTTGACCCAAAAGGAAAAGACAGACATCAAGATACTGGTAGATGTCCGGGCGGATCTGAGTCCAAACAAAGTTGCATCGAATAATTAGGGGTTTTCTTTGTGTAGTATTATATTAACATGGTACAAATGTCACATAGCTACATATGGCGCCTCTTCATTAAACATTAATCTATACATCTACTCGTCATCCGACTCGTACAGGATGAAACTGCTGACAGGCCATCCGTTGGCGGTGTTGTACTCGGTCAGGTTAGTCGTGCCGTGGAGGACCTCATACTTCGTCATGTAGCCGGGGATCGTGGCGCTGCTGTCGCCGTAGGTCTGGTTGGCGCCCAGCACGGAGGCGACGCGCATGCCGACCTCCTGTCCCTCGAACCAGGCGCCCTGCAGGAAGCCGTAGTACTCGGCCGACTGGGCCTCGCCGGCGAACCACAGGCGGTCCACGTTGGCTCGCAGGTTTTGGTGCTTCTCCAGGGTAAGGCCGGCGGGCCAGTTACTGTATGATCCGAATGCCCACCTAGGAAGTCACTCGTTAGTCTTATCCTCTTGGCTCGCACACAATTTTGATTTACTCACTCCTGTTGACTCCATCTGGGGTACATGAAAGCAATCGGCTCGGGAATGTCGATATCCGGGAACATGGCCTTGAGGACCTCCATGCACTCGGCTTGAGTGGTCGCGTCATCCTGCTGCTCGATGCGGTAGGACTCGTCGCCGACGACCGTGGCAAAGATGATGTTGGAGCCGGGCAGGAAGCCCTCGGTAGAGAGGGACTGCCACACGGGGTAGTAGCCGCGGGTGTCGGGGTCCGCGTACAGGAAGTACTGCGTGTCGGCGTCCCAGAAGGTCTTGTTGAACTGCATGAAGACCTTGGTGTAGGTGCCCATCTGGAACTGCTCGATGACCTCCTGCTTCCAGCGGGGCAGGGCGGGCGTGAACTCGACCACGTCGTTCTGCAGCACGCCGAGGGAGAAGGTGGAGATGGCGTGCTCCGCCTCGATGCAGCTGCCGTCGCCGAGCTCGACGACGACGCCGTCCGTCGAGTAGTTGACGCCGGTGACGGTGGTGTTGAGCAGGAGGCGCTCGTCGTCGTCGGCGAGGAACGTGCTGGCCTCGCCGATGATGAAGGCGTTGAAACCCCGGGAGTCGATGACGAGATTGTTCGCGTCGCCAAATTGGTTGAAGGTGACGTTGGAGCCGGCGATACCAAAGACGAAACTGCTGGCCTCGGGAGCGTAGGACGTCTCCCAGTCCCAGCTCCACCACTCGACTGCCTGTGCGTGCATGTCCTTCTTGGGCTTCCAGTCGGCCAGGCGGAAACCAGTGCGAGCGTCAAAGTCTTGCAGATTGTTGGTCAGCATGACGCCCGAGTCATCCTCGGCCACATCATAGATGTCGTCCCAGAGGTCGAGCAGATCGGTGTAGTCCGTGTAACCAGTCTCATCGTATGTCAGGATGGAGCTGTAATTCGAGTACGTATTGGTGAGGTTGTACTTCTGACCCAGGAACCAGATGGGGTTCTCTGGGCCGTCGGAGCCCGAACCTTGAATCCAGTTGGCCCCGAGCTCGACAGTATATGGGCTGCCATCCTCCTGGTAACCAAAGTTCGTATGCGATACTCTGCCGCCAATGTGGTCCTGACGCTCGACGATCAGGAAATCTGTGACCGAGGCGTTGGAAAGCGCCTGAGCAGCTGTGATACCAGCGACACCGGCACCAAGGACGGCAACCTGCGTCTTGCGACATGTGGTTGTGCTATTGGCGTCCTGTCGAACCGTCAAAGCGTTGGCGGCGGTAGCCAATACGCCACATGAAACGGCCGCTAGGCGTAATAAACCGTTGGAAGTAAGCATGGTGCCGATTATCTGCTTGCGACAGACTGCGATCAGCGGATAAAGAGTGTGGCGAGATCCAAGGGAGTGGTTCAGGATCTCAGAAGTCAACAACGAGGGAGGTGAAGTTCTTATTAATCACACAGCATTCCTCACTCTACTCTGAAAGGCGGTTCCATCGTGCCGATCGTACCTCGTACATGCCAGGGCAAGGAAGCTAAGATTGCCATGATATGGCAGCCTTCACAGTGACATGCGCCGATATCCTGTTTCCTGCTGGGCAGCTCGGGTTCGCCAAGATAACGCCTGCGGGTACTCCGATGCACCCCGCAAATGCGACGACCTGGTTCTTCGAGTCTGCCGGGTTCAAAGGGGACGGCCCTGTTGATCGGTGGTGATTTCTCGCTATACTCCATTCGGGTGCGAGATACGGGCTGGTCCTAGGACTTTTTCACCCGATGTGGTTTAGCAGCACTACTATAGCAGTTCGTCCGTATATTTCTTTCCCCGTACTCTTTCGAGGTGGGCCGACATCTAGCGCAACTGACCGTCAATCGAGGATTGGTCGAGGGGAATTCCGGGGAACGCTTGTGCATGCCGGATGGGGCAATGACAAGATAAAATGACATCCGTTTGGTCCTACAGGGCAGCCTGGTTTGGTTGTCTTACTATCAAGTATAATCTGCTCACTGCGCGTATCTACGACGACGTCTCCGAGCTTGTACAAATTATCAATATGAAGGATAAGACGAAGAGGACAGAAAGGAACGCATTCAACCTTATCTTGCCGAGGTCTCCTTATCATGACATGCAAGGATGCTCTGCTGGGGGTTGTGTCTGTCAATTGAGACTTATTGTGCCTTGCATTGCTCGCTTTCGCTGAAGACCACGTTATGACAGTGGCGGTAGTGTCGGTGGTATCGGTCCTCGGATTCATTCATGCATGTTCATCACGACCCAGAGGATGCTGCTGCACGTAGGTACCATGATTTTGACTTGCAGTAGCGGCTTCAACGTTTCATGCGCTATTCATACCAAGTCGCACGTGGTCAGGAAATGCGAAGCATCGTTTTAGGCTACTGGTTCCGAGCACGAATCAATGCACACAGGCCGAGTGACTCGATGAGGAGGTCCATATGATGGCGGACGGTGATCAAGCTTCTTCATCGACAGTAGCTTGGATCGCGCGAGTACAGACTGATCTTCTCGAGGACAGAGGATAATTTGGTCGGGCACTTTGATTTGAATCTAGCACATCATGGACCATCATTGAATAACAAGATTTCGTATTCTGGGTATATGCAGTTTCTGCTCTACTCCGTGAACGTCGCAAATAACTGTCATCTATTCTCGTAATCAGGCCTCGACCTCGGCTGCCCTCACAGTCTCGCCGTGAATGGTGACTCTCGGTCCGACAAAGTTCTTGCGCCCGTCAAAAACCCACTGTAGTCCAGAAATGAGAAAGATGATGGCAAACGCAACAATGCAGTAGTTCATCGTGCTTCCGTCCACGGGAATCGCAGGCGGGAACAAGAACAAGACGGTCGTGACGATGGTATACACCAGACCGATGATATTTGCAGTCCAGCCAAGCCACTCGGGCAGAGCAAATACTCGCTCGGGCAGCTTGCGTCGCATATACATCACGTTCAGTGCGACGGGCAAACCGTAGCTTACACCGAGCGCGGTAACGGCGGAAGCGATGATGGCGTTGAATGCGACAGTCGATCCCAAGTAGATCAGACCAAAGACGACGACGACTGCAACATTCAAGTACAGCGCATTCATGGGCACGTCCAGGCGCTTGTGGACCTTCCACCACAGAGGGGATGCGGGAAGACCGCCGTCTCTGGCAAAGGCGAACACCATGCGCGACGATGTGGTCATGCAGGCCGTGCCAGCAAAGACGAGGCACAAGAACGGGAACATAAGCAGGCATACGGCGCCGGCCTTGTTGTTGGTGGCGGTGTAGAAGATTTCCAACAGAGGACCCGCGGTGGATGAAATAACGTCCGAAGCATTGTCTGCTCCGCCAGAAGCAAAGAGGAGTACGACGAGAAAGAGGAAGCCCGTCGTGATTCCGATGTACTGACACTCAATCATAACCTTGGGGCCTTCGAGCGCGGCGTCGGGGATCTCCTCGATCATGTGGGCCACGGCGTCGAAACCTGTGAGGCCGAGGCCTCCTTGCAAGAGACCCAAGAGCCACGCGATTCCGTCGGGCCATCCGGTTGTATTAATAAATGTCGCAAAGACGTATTCGGGAGTGGCGTAATCTGGTGCAGCGCAAGCCAACACCGTGATGGAAATGGTAAGAAATCCAGTGATGCTGAAGAATAAGACGAATTGGTTGAGCTTGGGCAACAGTGGCGTCAGGAAGGCATTGATGCAGAAGGCCAGAAACGTGATGCCCAAGTAGATGAGGAATTGGTGCCAGCTCTTGGAAACATAATCGGGATGGAGAAGGGAGATCATGTTGATGATGAGTCCACTAGCCAGAGAACTGTTGACGGCGACCAGGGCCACCCACCCCGAAACGCTGATCCATCCCGTCGTCCACGACAGACCCCTCCGCAGCGACTTGGGCGCGATCATGGCAACCCAGTGGTACTGTCCTCCGGCGGTGGGATAAGCGGACAAGAATTCGGCCAAGCTGGCAGCGAGCGACAAGTTGCAAATGCCGGCCGTGACTAGGCCCCATACCACGGCGATCGGGCCGCCGGACGGCAGCGCCAGCGACAGCGAGGCGGACAAGGCGGTCCACGAGTTCAGGATGGCAAAGGCCAGGCCGAGCATGGTCCAACGACTGAACCTGCGCTCAAAGCTCTGGGCATGGCCCATCTGCTCCAACTGCACCTCATCGTTGAGAGGCTGTTCCATCTTTTCCTTTTCCATCGTGGCGTTGTAGACCAGTACGAGTCTGGGACAGAAGGAGGCAACCGAGATGGGTGGTGATGTTCCTTTGCTCGGAAAATCCGCCTCAGACAAACTGATATAAGTATGAACCCAAGATCATCGAGTACTATAAGTCAAAGACTCATCCCAAGCGGGTCTGAACGAGTATACAAGCTTGCCGAGCTTTCTATCACAGCTATCCATGCGGGGACCAGAGTGACTATCTACAGAACCCCACTGTAAGCAGTTCAGACTAAGCCGTAGCTGCGCTAGCCTGAACGATGTTTCGTGAGGTTCTGAGGAGCCGTTTGAACCCTGAGGCTCACCAGATCCAGAAAGGGACCGGACACTTATTCCCATGACACATCCTCGTTGGTCAGATTGAAATACTCGGGGTTTTGCTGAGGCGTCCATGGTTGTCTTCACGGCATGAACACGCAGGAAACAAATGCTGGATAGTCCTTCACGACGAAGCCAATCAGTACAAGAGGCGCTATCTGTGGACGACGACAGCGGAGATTGGAGCGGAGGAGATGCCCTGGCCGAACCGCACTGCTGTCCCCTGCTCTCGCTACAAGGCCCCCCGTCCACCTAGCCGAGATCGACAAAGTGCACTTCCCCATAGATACCCGGACAGATTGGCATGATAAGCACTTCACAGGCAATAACAAGCGGACATGGCCGGGAAGGAAGAGTGTGCATTCAAACCAGCAAAGCATGTTTATTTGTCGCCGGGACTTTGTCTCGCCTTTGGGTTTAGCGCCCGAGGGCGTCGCAACTTGGCAAGTCTCGCTGCGGCTGGCTATACTAACAAAATACAGGCCCTCATGCCATCACCTGATACCTATTTGGCGATCTATAACAATCTAAACGTAAGACCAGACTGCTTATACGGCCAAGGCAGTACGATTTATCTAACCTTGAAAGATCCTCGGCAAAGTCCACTGGACGTGAAAATGCCGTCTGGATCAATCTCCGCCTGGATCTTTTCGAGCCTGGCTTTGTTGACATCTCCATATCCCGAAAATGGATCCTGATTGCCTTTGGCGTAGTTTATATACAGCCACGGATGCAATAGTCCTGCGTCGGTAGCAGCACTCTTGCTTCTCTCGATCCAGGTATCGGCGTAAGAGTTTATATTAGCATCGTCCGTTGCGTTCGACCAGCCAACGGTCAAAAGTGCAACTGCGTTCTGGTCAACGTCACGGGCTACATGTCTGAAGAGCAATAGAAATGACTTACTATCCAACGGACCGTCTGACTCTACCCCAAGAGCGTTGCCGCCGCGTGACTTCATGGCCTCGATTGCATTCACGTGCAAGGCGGAAACAATAACCGAAGAAGTAAATCCGGGGACATCTTTTACCGCGCTGATTTCCTCTTCGAATATGGCAATAATAGCCTTGTGAAGGTCTTGTGAAGGGTGGAAAGCGATCGTGGCGAACAGTTGGCTATTGTATATCACTTAGTCTTCTTAAAACATTATTGATCACAACGTTGAACACTGACCGTAATCCCGGGGCCTGAACGGACTCGGCCGCGAAATTACTCATCCAGTCGACGCGCACGTTGCTGCTTTCGTACGGGATCTCGTTCAGAGTGTCGAAGACTGGTGGAGTAAGAACAGGCTGCGTGTAGGCCTGAGTGACATCAATAGTGAACTCGTCCAATGTTTGGTTGTACGCATAACGGCTGGAGAAACACATGCTAGTGTCGTTGGCCAGCGTAGTCGTCAACTGGTACACCTGGTCCACTATCGCGTCGGTGTAGTTGATATTGTACACCTTGGAGCCACTGATCAGTTGCCCCTGTTGGATGAGCCGGGCGCGGAAATTGGTGACGATGCCGAAGTTGTTCCCGCCTCCGCGGAGGGCAAAGTACAAGTCCGGCTGAGAGCCTTCCGTGACATTGACAATCGTGGCGTTTGGTAGAACAAGCTGGCAATCATGTTAGAGTTGGACGAGTAGAATGCAGATTATCGATCGGTGAATACATGCCTCATACTGGAACATATTGTCTACGGCGAGACCGTATTGTGGCGATAGGTTGGAAATGCCGCCACCAATGGCGTAGCCGGGAAGCCCAACGTCTGCCACCCTGCCACCAACGTTCGTCAAATTGTATTGCTCCAAATAGGTGTATGAATCGCCGAGGACAAGTCCTGGACCGAGATCAGCCCAAGAGCTGTCGGGTCCAATTTCAATATGTTTCATCTGGCTCAGGTCAATGGTGACACCCCCGTCAGAGACTGATGCGTCGATGTGTGTGGAATGACCGCCGCCCTTGACCGCAAATCGGCACCAGTACGAGGAAACGATCTCGAGTATTTTGGCAACATCCTCAGAGTTGGACGGCGTCACGCGACATGCGGGCATGATATTTTGTTGCTTGAGATCCCATATGACAAATGTGGGATCGTTGTTACCAAAGTAGACGGTCGAATTGAACTCTTTCGCAAGCACTTGACACTGTAATGATGTTATTTCACAACTATCCGAACCAACAAACCTTCAGAAAATCGACGTACTGTAGTTTCGCAATTGGCAGTTATAGAGTCATTCTTTCCGACCGACGAGTGAAAGACAGTTTGAGTGGAGAACGCAGCGGATATACCCAACAGGAGTGTGTGGGCAATCTTAAAAGACGACTTCATTGTAGAAACTGGCAATGAAACGTGTGCTGTGTTATGAAGTTCCTTGGGCAAACTAGATATCAAATGATCACTTCATGAAACCAAGGGGAATTATTGTTTCGCCGTGACTGTTTTGTATATGTTCTGACTTCCCCCTGTCTATCGTGATCACAACACCGAAGCACCGTGACTACGTATAGTCACAACCATACGACACCATGCTACGTGCTTATGCTACGTCATATAGCATGACTATTCTCTTGGCCAGTACGCTCAGACTTTCACGGCATTCCAAGAATTGATATAATGCATGTGCTTACTTATAATCCCTACGGATCCATAATCTCAGTTCTTGGTTGTTTGCATCTAGATATCCTATGCCGCGCAATCATCTCCATTCTACCACTTCACCGGCATCTTCCCGCGTTGGGATCGCCAGTGATTTGTCGAAGTCAGAAGCTCCGTACATCCCTTGATAGCCCATGCCCAGTCTTTGATGAACGACTCGCTTGCCTCCCACGACATGGGATCCCATGGCTCGCCCCATACCACCAAGCCAGACTTTTCATTAGGGATATCTTCGAACTCCAGCAAAACATTACACAGCTTGTCCTCGTCGAAAAGCCCGTCGGCGAGCAAAAGGTTATCCCGCATCCTGGGTATCGGCCAGAGATCTATCCAAGGATGATGAGGAACCGCTTGTTGAATGCATGTGGGAAGCAGGCTATCAGGGCACACCAGCTCAGCCAAATTCTTCTTTGAGCCAGTCCATGGAGATTCGGGCTCCTCACATTGCAGCCATTGGAAATCCCAACCGAGACTTTTTGTGTTACTCAGAAGAGCTCTAAAGACATTGAACTGAGTCAACGTGAGAAGTAGGTCGATTCTTGGGGAGCCAAGAAGAATGTATCTCCCCATCAGCTGCTCAAAGTGGGTAAATAAAGTCCCAAGGTCCGTGTCTCGGATCCGTAGATGGCGAATCTGCGCGGCAAGGCCTTCCGAGGTAATATTGTGACTAGTGGCTTCGGTACATTGAGATCGAGAAGCATGGGCATTGACGGCAAGCAGAAGGCCTCTGAACTTGTGCTCCAGTTCTTTTCGGCTACTCGGGCTTTCTGTTGCTACGGTCACTGGCTTTGGCCTTGGGTGGTATCCTCGAATTGGATTCGCCCGTGCACGTCCTACATGGAAATGTCAGCTATCTAGACTGGGGTTGTGGGATACCAGCCGCAGGGAGGGATAAAAAGATCAAAAGGATTGCTATAAACAGCATTGGGCACTCACTGTATCGTCTCTGGTTCAAGCGATTCTGCAATTTCCTCCTTTCGGCAGCGCTTGTGACGCCCGTCCAATCATCTTCTGCTCCACGCGCCTCGGTACGCTTGCTCATCGGAGCAAACTCGATGCCGGACGGGGAAGCACTACTTGATGAAGATCCTGGCTCCATATTGACGGGTTGTCATAGGATAGTAACGGTAACGTCCTGTCCAGAAATATCGACTCAATCCCGATGGGCAAGGGTGTTGTCCTTTCTCGCGGTCGACAAATGCAGAAATCTCATTACGTGCCACACAGTACTACTAGTGGACAGCAGAGACTCGACGAATCGAAGAGAAAGTATCGACGCACGAAAACCACCATGGGAAGCTGAAGATTTGCGAACTTGTCTCGACTCTTGACTCTTTCCACCAAATTCCCGACCCGAGTGTCCCCACTCCCCTTGACTGAATTGGGAAAGATCTAGTATATGCAGTCTGCTTACGATACGTCATCGCCAGAGTTTCGACTAATCACATGGCGAGGCGGCTAGCATTTCGAGGCTTGGCGTGGTGGATCATTATATGTAGTCTAAGTGCGATGTATATTCGAAAACAAACGCCGCCATATATTCATCATGAATTGACAGCTTTTAATATGTAGTAGTTGATATCAATCCACTCAGAAGACGTCGCCCGGACTTAGTGGTAACAATCGATTCATACCAACAGAGCGACTGCCGAAGCATTTGCATAACGCGGCAGGAAATGGCTTTAAGCTTATCGCCGAGAACAGGACCACAGTGTAAGGACATACAGCAGCAGCCACCGACTTAGGAACGCATTAGGGAATGGAGTTTTGCAGAGAGGGAATGCACCCAGCTTACGATATGTCATCGCTGTATCCTTTCTCACCGGAGATGAGGAAGAATCAGATGCATTATAAAAGACTCACTGTTCGCCGTCGTGATTAGCTGTTCTCGTTCATTCCTACTACCGCCAAGACGCAAAGCACACCCTATCTGCAATAGACGTATACTTACTACAGCTCCCAACCATGGCACCACCTCACCCTTATCCCGAGCCTCCTGAGTCTCGTCTCCACAGACATCGCCAGCTGGCGCCCAATGCCAACGTTCGCGTGTCGCCGATCTGCCTCGGCACCATGGGTTTCGGCGAGGCCGACAAGCATCGCATGGGCGAGTGTACCAAGGAGACGGCCTTCGAGATCCTCGACAACTTCTGGGAGCTCGGCGGAAACTTCGTGGACACGGCCTGCGGATACCAAGCGCAGCAGTCGGAGCAGTGGCTCGGAGAGTGGTTCGAGGCCCGAGGCAATCGCGACGAGTTCGTCATTGCCACCAAGTACTCGAGCCCGTACCGCATGCACCAGAAGGACATCAAGATCCAGTCCAACTTTGGCGGCAACGGCACCAAGAGTCTCCGCCTAACCCTAGAGAACTCGCTCAAGAACTTGCGGACCAGCTACATCGACCTCTTCTACGTCCACTGGTGGGATTACAACACTTCAATTCCTGAACTGATGATCGCTTTGAACGACCTCGTCAACGCGGGTAAAGTGAATTATCTGGGCATATCCGACTGGTGAGTTGGCCGCCCCAAGCTGTGTGATCGCAAGGAAAGATCAATCGCTAATCGAGGTCCATAGTCCCGCCTGGGTTGTCTCCAAAGCGAACGAATACGCCCGCTGCCACGGCCTGCGCCAGTTTGTCGTCTACCAGGGCATGTGGAACGCCGCCATCCGCGACTTCGAGCGCGACATCATCCCCATGTGCAGAGACGAAGGCATGGCCCTCATCCCGTACGCCGTCGTCGGCGGAGGCAAGTTCCAGACGACCGCTGCCCTCAAGGAGCGCGAGTCGAACAACCCCGGCAGAAAGGGCGTGCCGAGCGACACGTACAAGGCGGTATCGGCGCAGCTCGAGGCCGTGGGCGAGGCCAAGGGGGCTACCCTGCACAATATCGCCATTGCCTACGTGATGCAAAAGGCCCCTTACGTGTTTCCCCTGGTCGGAACGCGCACCTTGAAGCATTTGAAGGATGCGGTAGAGGCTCTGAAGGTCGATCTCTCGGCAGAGGACATTCATCAGATAGACCAGGCCAGTGGTTTCGATCCTGGTTTCCCCCACACTTTTCTTTCTGGAACTCAATGGGGTGGAGAACACTTTGTGCCACAGGGCGGAAAGGACGTCTGGTTGACGAACACAATGGGTACATTTGATTACGTCGAGCTGCTAGGTCCTATCAAGCCGAAGGTCTAGACATCTGTAGCATCATACAACTGAGCCTAGACGAGCAATACACTCGCGACGATGAACGTCAGACTAAGTATAATCAAACATTGTGAACCTTTAGACACGCATAACTATTACACCATACTAACTGTTGCTTGTCATGAACTACTCGCCTAGCTTCAGGAGTGCCTTCGCATTCTCGCAAGCAATCATCTTCAGCTCCTCCTTGCTCACCATATCGCTCCCACCGAGCAGTTCCAAAAAGTCACGCCCCTGCTCAGTGGCCGAGTACGGGTAATCCACACTGTACAGAATCCTCTCGAGGGCCGTGGTCTTGAGCAGACAGGCCATCGGCGCCATCGTGAACATGCCGCTCGTCGTGACCCAGATGTTCCTGGCCCAGACGTCCCTGAAGCTCTGGTCCTGGCCGACCATCTGCGAGACCTTCTCGTCGATGCGGTCCAGCATGTACGGCAGCATCTCCCCCATGTGGCCGACCACGATCTTCAGGTTGGGGTACTCCCGGAAGAGCCCGGCGCCGTACATGCGCAGGACCGACAGCGCCGTGTCGCAGTGCCACCCCCAGCCGGCGATGCTGAGGATATTGGCGAACTTGGCGTCGTAGTTGCCGTCGTACAGAGTCGTCTGGAGTTCTTCCAGCGGGATGGTGGGGTGAATGTAGACGGGCACGTCGAGCTCCGCGGCCTTGGCGAAGACGGGCCAGAACGAGCGGTCGTCGTAGTAGCGGCCGTCGTCCTGATGACTGTTGATGAGGGCTCCCACAAATCCCAACTCCTTGACGCAGCGCTCCAGCTCTGCAGCCGCCTGTTGGGCGTGGTTCATGGGTAGCGACGCAAATCCCTTGTAGCGTGACTGCGCCCTTGTGGCGGCAGCGAGGTCATCGTTGGCAGCGGTGACGAAATCAGGGCGGCATGAAGACAAGCCGTAGCTGTTGGAGAGTACTTGCATCCCAATGCGACCGGCATTCATGGCCTGAATGCGAGAGCCATCCGAGCTGATGTCCTTGAGCTTGTTCAGCCAAGTTGGATGAGCCCGAATCTGCTCCCAAGACTTCGATGCCGAGGCCGGAAGTGCTCGCCCTTCGTCTGCGTTTGCCGAGATGAAGTGTTCCTCGAGAGTGATGGTAGGGAAATCCATATTGTAAGTGTGGAATCGCGATATGTAAGTGGTGGTGTGCGAATGCAAGATGATAGAACAAACTGCTTGAGACAGAAACTTGACAGATATATATACTAGGTGTTTGAAGAGACGCCACTTCGCGAGTCCCAGAAACTTCCACTAGTATACAGGCTTCTAGCTGTCTGGTGTCTCACATGGTGATTAGGAGGTGAGTCGAAGTCATACCTTGAACGCTAAAGGTAGCACTCAGGTTGTGAATGGGAGTGCATAACAAACCATAGTGACACTCGAATGACAGTTTACGCCTATAGTGTTCATCAATGAGACCGCTGTCCAATTGCATAGCTCCATTTCCATAGCTCGCGCGTAGTAGGCTCCTCACTGGGGTGTGTATGACCCATTCACAAAAGCCGTCGCCGAAGTGCGAGCCGGCTCGGAGCCGATGCATATTCACGACGACGTCAAGTACGGACAATTGGACGCAACTGAAATGTGCGAAAGCTAAATGCTTGACAGAACCAATCTAAATGATATTATTGCCGATGTTGTTAAAATACCATTTGATGGTAGTAGCTCGATAGTAACTAGCACATCTCCGTAGTGTAAACATGTGAACCACCGCCCATAGACAGAACGCTGACCTCAAAACGGCCCCAAGAACACTACCCTAAACAACAACAGTCCTTGGCGGAATGGACAGTAATTGAATAGACATAATCTCTTGCTCCCCAATCGCGTCCTACAAGGCATGTTGAAAGTGCACATCGCCTTTTGCTAGTCTCCGCGCTCCAACTGCCTCCGTCTACGTCTGATCTCGTAGCGCAACCCGTCTAGAGCTTGCCTGAACCGTTGCATTTCAGCGATCGTCATGTCACTATCCTCCTCCATGAGACGGGCATGGGCTGCAGGCGTCACTCCATACTGAAAGAGCGAGACGAGGTCGGCGACCATGATGAGGGAGGAAAGGCAGATGTAGGCGCCCATGATTCCGCGGATGATGTGGGTATTGATAGGCGGTCCGACTGTAATAAGAATATGGCAGGCCACATACAAAAGTATTTGCGAGAAAATTGACTCTATGACAGCTGCCAAGCATGTACGACATGTGCCGGGGGCTGCTGCAGCGGCTTTCGATGATTTGGCGTCGTCGGACATCTGGCGGTCGTGGTGATTCTCCATATCCGGTCGGTCAATGCAGGATTCCGTTCAGGTGGTGAAAAATGTTCTCCGATTCTGGGCGCGCGCGAAATGTTATTTTCTGTGATTGATTTTGTTCGTGCATGGGCAGTCATTTTCAAAGAAGAGGTTTGCTTAAATAGGTGCGTGTGTCGCTGGATGGCCATGCTGGGCATGGGCAGCCAAGGCGCCGCCGAACGGCGCCTCTCACGCCTGAGTGCCGAAACCTTGTGATATTATTTTGGCAGAAAACCCATTTAGCTGCACAGGTCATAGTAATTCAAAAAGTTATCCAATTGAAGGTTTTTACTGCTGGCGGCCTTGTCGGATGATTTGGGAATATGCCTCGTGTACAGACGTTGCACCTTTTCGGTGAAGACTCGTATACTTCGGCTGACACCCCGTACGCTAATGCTGTATGTATTCCGGGGCAATGATGGACCCTGCAGGGCGCTAGCTGCCCTACAGTTCCAGCGTACAACCACCCGCCTGCAAGGGCTGGCAGTTGATATTATACTGGGCACGGAGCACAAATTTTGGTGCTGATCAGCTTGACAGCAAAAGTTCAATAAGAAGTACAGATAGCGGCGATGATAGAAGTTGCTGCCACGATTGTACCTAGGCCAGTTGCCCAAATCCGAAAAACTCGCCCCGTGATATCCGCAGCTACTTTATTGGCGGATTCGGTGTCATTCGCCCTGGGCAGAGGTCCTTCGGGGATTGGCATGTCCAGAAACTCGCACAACGGCTTCCAGCCCTTTTCGACGTCCATAATCAAAAGCTTCTCGGCGGGTACCATCTCCATTACCATGGCATTCCAGTTCAACAAGAGCTCTTTAATTGTTCAGCTGTATTCCATGTGTGCAGCCAGGAAATGCAAGAATAGGACAAGGTGGGTACTCACTGGTGCTCGGTTTTGGAGTTGCCTCCTGTGTGCCGTCGTCGAGGATAATCTGGGTGCTCCTCCCGAACTCCAAGCTGAGCGCCGGGAACCATCGCCATCCCGGGATCGGCCACATCAGATATGGCAGCCATGCCTGGCTAGAATTTGCAGCGACCGGCTTGATACTGTCTAGCCACCGATCAGGATCTCGCGTGGTCAGAACGACCTTGGCCTCTGGGTAGATTTCCATGAGCTCGGGTACAAAATCGAGAGGCGGCATGTCCGTCACGGCGACAAAGCCGGCAGTGACCTCTTTCAATAGTCTGATCAAGGCTGGTTTGTCGCATCGCCGCTTTGCACGGTATGCGAGCACCCATTTTTTACAATATGCTTCGATGGGTCTGTAGCACCGGTCCGTCCAGGAGCTTCTCCAATGCGAGCTGCATCGTCACGGTGCCGGTACGTGAGTATCCCGCTCCAATGACCTGGCAGCCTCCGCGTGGGGTCGGTCGGAATCGATGGGACACCACCCATGGCGGCGACGTAGTTGAAGTTGAACGAGTAATACTTATAGAATACTGGTAGAATTTAGACGGAGTATGGATAGAAACAAGTCGCCTTTTATGTCACACATATAAAAATGAATCATTCTGATGCTCGAGAGTGGGGTAGTAGCGTGAGTGTTAGTGAATGCCACTGGTATTTGGCAGCCACAATACAGGCTTATCCCCTAACGAACACAGCCGAAGGAAAAGGACTTCGTGACACCTGACACGGTCTTGTCTTTCTTGTCTTTGAGTTCGTTTTAGTCCTTCTTCTTGCACTACAATTCTGATCAGGTCTGGAGGGCTTTAAGTAATCGTCTCACCCAATCCACGCCATCCAGTCGGCCGGATCTTCAATCCCCAGCGACCTCCTGAGCTCCGTCGTCGTCGCGTTTCCGTAAATCTCGGCATCCGTGATGGGCCTTGCCATCTTCTCAATGTCAGCCAGAGATGCATGCCGCTGCTCCCAGGACCCAAACTCCACACCGCTGTCAAGATACCGCGTTCCGCCCTCGCCCTCGGACGTGTAGTAGTCGACCTTTTCGCGGTATGCTTGGCCTAGCCCGCTGCCATCCGCCGGCAGCGGAGGCAGGAAGGGCTGTTCATTCGAAACCTCTTGGACCTGCAGACACTCCTTGAAGGCGAAGCGAGGGAAAGACTGAAAGAAGTCGTCGTATTTGGGGTCCATGGCCTGTTTCAGCGACAAGATCTCCAGCGTCCCGTTCGTGGTCGCATTGTTCGGCTGCAGGAACCGCCACGGCTGGCGACACGTGCCGCCCTCGCAGGATTTAGCCACCAGCAGCAGCGCATTGAGCCGATCTATCAACTTCTCCGTGGCGTCGGTCGGGTAAAGGCCAGATTGTCGAGCTCGTACGGATCCTCCGCAGTGTTGTAGAGCTCCGTCTCGCCGGTGCACCACACCGAGAAGAGCCAGGACTCGTCCTCGCCGACGATGCGGATCGTCTTGTAGCTGTTGTTGAGAAAAGGCGCGCCGAGCTCGGCGCTGTTGGGCGCTTCGATCACGCAGAGCCCCCAGAACTCAATGTTGATGGTCTCTTTTGCGTTGCCGCCGCCGGCGCCTGATCCCGTGGATGCATCGGGGTTCTTCCATTGCTGGACGAGACTCCGGCCGTCAAGCATGGGTGGCCAACTTTCCTCGGGAACTCCGGCCAGCTCGAGGAATGTGGGAACCAAGTCGAGATGAGCGCTGGGTATCTTAGACGTCACTCCTGAAGGGATGCCTGGCCCACGCACTGCAAAGGGAAGATTGGTGTCTTCGGCAAAGAACGATGCTTTGCCCGCGGGCATGCGGTGAGTCCCAATGTGGTAGCCATTGTCGGTCGTGTAGATGAAGTATGTGTTGTTCATGACGCCCTTCTGCTCCAACAAGGCGATCACGTCTTCCATGATCTCATCTATGCCCTGCAGACCACGGATGCGCATGCGATACTCTAGATCAGCGTAATCCTGCACTGGCGAATTCATCAGGGGAAGATTGCGGATCCAGCTGCTTTTCTGAGATTGGTATTCGTCTGCTGGATTCCAGTTCGGGTTTCTTGGTGCTGTCACGTTTTCGAAGTCGCCCGCATGACGGGAGAGTGGGATTGTCTGGTATTTGTCGTTCTGGATATGTGGTGAAGATGGCGCCAACATCAGGAAGAACGGATCATCCTGGGCCGTCAGCCTCTCAATTCGATCCGAACTTTCTGTCTCATTAGCCATGGATAGAGTGAGGAGTCCGTGGCATCTTACGCTTTTGCTCTTATGGCATCGGACTGGTGATAGCCCTGATACCAGACGGGCCTTTCACCGTTGGCTGACATGACCGGTGTGTTGAAGACATATGTGTACGGGTCAATCTATCCAGTATTGATAAGATTTTTGATATACGTATCGACATCGTCTCGAATCAGGACATTCTTACCAGTGCATCAATGTGATCCCACCCTTTTGGCGTGATGTTGTAGTTCTTCTGGCTATAGCCATTGAGAAACTTGCCGATATCTGTGAAAGTGTTATTATACAACTTGTTTGAAATCATTCCCTGCTAAGACTTGCATTCAACCCGATACCCAGCATCCTTGAGCCAGAAGGGCAGATAATCCGTATCCTGGCCGCTGAGCACGAATTTGTCGTAGTTCCCGCCGGGAGCATTGACATGAGTGACATTTGTATTGTGAACCATTTGGCCGCGAAAGAAGGACGTGCGGCTCGGGCAGCAATTGGCCGTGGTCGCATAATGGTTCTTGAACTCAGTACCCTTGGCGTGGACGTCTCGCTGCAAGATATGTTGATAATGTGTCGATCCCAACCGAAGGTCTTGGTCGTCGGACATGAGAATCACGATGTTGGGCTTCTTGAGCTGCGACAAGGCGCCTGCCGTCGCGGCGGCGCCTCCAAAGACCGCGCCGAGAAGAAGATTGCTTGTCCGCATTATTGATCAACAAAACTCCTTGATTATTGGTCATGCGGGACGTAACTTCTGTGCTCTCGAGTGTCTTGCCGGCTTATCTATTCGCACATGGCCTTCTCCGAGAAATTGCCCGTGCTGCCGAAGGATAGACGAACAGTGGGATCTCGCGTCATGGTGTATGCACGATCCTGGGTATATACACATTTGTCGCATTACTTGGGTAAGATGGCTAACCTTGTTTGAGCAGATCTTCAAGTTGAAATAGCATGGGATGCTGTCACTGAAGATCTGCAATGTAGCATCCTGACTTCTACCCCACGATTCAATGTTGTAAGCATTTCCCCCCAGGCAGCGGCAACAGTATGCTTGTGCCCCATGGCGCAGAGCTTTGTCGTCATCTATGCTCACATTTACCGAGCCCATAAGTGCAGGCAATCTCGCTCGCCATCTTCAAGCTCGACTTTGCGACTGTCCAAGACAATGTTGAAAGTGTTGACTGTTGACTGTCTTGGAGTTCATCAGCTCAATCCGAGCTTGGTTGCGGGGAACTGCATTGGATACAGCACTCTTTACAAGGTACAGTGGACACAGGTGGGCGCTAGTGCCCTGGCTTGGCCCTAGGGTCTCCCCTGGGATCTCCCCCAGGCTTCCGCCTCGGGATTCCTTTTCCATCGAGACAAGGGAAACTTACATGCACCACGATCAAGGTATATGGGATGCGCCAGAACCGGAAATTCAAGATCATGCGTTTGGTTATAATCACATGCTGAGTCAGGAGTCAGGATCCGTTGGCGCTCTCTTTTGTAGAAGTTCATGTCCAGCTTAACGCCACCCTGGCTCACGGTAAAAGGTCTTCAAGCATTGCGGTAGTACTCATATGGTTTGGGGAATCGAAGGATTACGATGATTGCTCGCATTAAGCCGAATTGAGCATCATTTATTAATATTAATATTAGGTACGGTATACTATGTCTCAGGACAAGATGACTCTCTATATTCCAGAGTCCTCCTGGTCAAACGCCTCGCTGGTCTGGTATGTACTCCAGGCGTCGCAGGTGTCTTGCAGAAGATCAGTGTCGACGGTCGAGATGATCTCGCTCTGGCGCTCAATGAACTGAAGCGCGAAACCCTCGCTCGTGTGCCAGCCCTGGGAGTTTATGTTAGCTTATGATCTCATGATGATTGACAGCCGGGCATGGCAATGGGAAATGCATCGACTTACAATGTGGCAGTGCATCAGCCAGGCACCGGGGTTATCGGTGTAGAAAGCAAGTGCCAGGTAACCTCCGGAGGGAAGCATGGCGACGTCTCTCCGGGGAGGGTTGTCGGTGTTCAGCGTGACGGTGTCGTCAAACGAACCGCTACCCTGCGCAAGGATGACGAAGTCATGGCCGTGGAGATGGATTGGATGGCTCTGGATTCATACATTAGCATTCAATGTCTTGTGGCAACAAATAGAGTAAGAAGGACATACCACTGGCATCTGGGTCTCGATCACGAGATAGGTCCAAACGTTGGCCTCATCCAGAACAATGACGGCGTTGGATGCCTCAAAGTCGGTCACGTTGTTGTAGAGCTGGAGAAGCGAAGGGTCCTTCCAGTCGGTGATCATGGTGGTCGAGTTCAAGAACCAACGGAGGCCGCCGCCGCTGTAGGGACCAACCGAGGCGACCTCGACCGTCTCGGTGCTGGCGATGCCGACAGTCTGGGGGACCACGGGCACGAGGTTATCGGTCTCGTCGTCGCAACCATCGACGTAGTCATAGCCGGTGGTGGTGGGAATAGTGCTGGATCCCTCGTAGTAGACGACAGCCTTGATGTTGGTCTGTTGAGTGTTGTCTGAGCAAGCTGCCTGCGGAATCGCGCGCATCCAGAAGCTATCGGCAACGTCCTCCTGGTCGGCGGTGACAATAACATTGTAGCGCTGGCCTATGAGATTCGGAAGTTAGCATTGTCGAGAAGTTGAATGTTTTATATGCGCCATGCGTAAATGAGAGAATGCAGTGTCTGTTGAGACTCTACGGGGAGTGCTTCTTACCCATTCCGACAGTAATAATCTTGGCAGTGTAGGGCTCGATGGCAACGAAATCGCTGGAGATGACAGTAAGAGTGTGGTTGTCAATGCTGAACTTGAAGTTAGAGTCAATGGCGCCGTTCACGATCCTCAGCAGGTACGAAGTACCGGGAGTAAAAGTCGTGTTCCATCGTTCGCCACTCTGGTCAGTGTCGTCATCGTCTCCCCAGACGTTCATTCCGTTGATCAATCCATTGTCCTGGTTGGGCGGTCCCTGGGTCTCGGCGGATTCAAACAGCTCGTCCGGAGTCTGGTGAGTCCAATCGTTTAAGAAGATGGTGCCTGCGTCGACATCGTAGTTGGCAGATGCTGGGCCCTCAATGACAATGGGTCCGAACACGCCTTGCCAAGCCTGGAGAGCAAAGTGAGAGTGGTACCAGGAGGTACCGTACTGTGTTGCTCGCCATTTGTAGGTCACACTGTTTCCGGGGGCAACGGGACACTGGGTGATGGATGAGACTCCATCCTGGTCGTTGGTGTAGTTCTGACGAATACCGTGGAAATGCAGGGAAGTTCCATTATGGCAGTCGGACAGAGCATTGTTAAGATGAACAATCACGTTGTCACCTAGAATTATTGTTAGTGGATGCTTGACAAGAAATCACGGATTTTCATTACCCCACGAAGCATGAATGGTCGGTCCGGGAATGGTGCCATTGATGGTCTGTCCATAGCGCGTAACTCCATCCGGAGCGACATAGCCGTCGGTGAGCTCAAACCAGTATTCGCGAGTAACGCCGGTTTCCGGTACCTCCAGGTAGTAGTCGGTGTCGATATCGAAGCCGTTGCCCCATTCCGATCGAGTTGAGGCAGTGTTACCAAAGGCAGCCGTCGCGCTCGCGGATGAGGTGCTTGCCGACGAGGTGATTGCGGAAGAATCACTGGCAGACGAAGTGCTCGCAGATACAGAGGCGGTGGATGAGGTCGCTGCGGATGAAGAAGTTCCAGATGCTGAACTTCCAGATGTGGAGACACTCGATGAAGAGACGCCGGAAGAAGAGACACCGGACGAAGAAGCGCGGGATGAAGAGGCGCCGGATGAAGAGGAACCAGATGAAGAGGCTCCAGAAGAGGAAGATCCAGACGAGGAGGCACCCGATGAAGACACACCAGATGAGGAGGTGCCGGAAGACGAAGCACCGGAAGAAGAGGCACCAGATGAAGAGACTCCAGATGAAGAGGTTGCCACAGAGGCGCTTGCAGTGTAGCTGTATGGGTACGACGAGGACAAGACTGAACTAAAAATCGAAGAGCTCGCCGATACAGGAGACTCATGGCCTGCATACGATGAAGCGGCAGCCGAAGCATGACTCTGGTGGTCGGAGTATGATACAGTAGCTACCGAGGAGTGACTGGCCAAGGTAGCGTCTGCCGAGTACCCACTGTAAGTCGACGCATAGGAGCTGGCAGAAGCATGGTGAATAGCGTTTGATACATAGTCGACTGAAGAAGAAGACCCTGATCCAGAACCACTGGCCAGGGTTCCTGAAGGAGAGTGTTTACAACGAGAGGCTGTGACAAGGGATGGGAGCGAGAGCAAAGCTCCGGCGGAAACGAGTGAAAACAACATGATGCTAAACGAAGGACAACCTGAACGTGATGGTTCGAGGTAAAGAAATCAATGAGTGAATGCCTTGGGATTGTTCGCGGTCGACCAGTGGCCAAGCCTGGAATTCTTATAGCCATACCTTTTTTTCATCGCGACTTAATTCGTCGACTCGGCGATAGTGGCCCAGACTCTACGACTACTTCCGAGCACAATGACCTCTATCCGAGCCCTCTGGCTCAAAGCGGCTGAGTTCTCAGGTCGTGTGCACATAACATGAGCTTACGTACATCTTGCGAGCTATACGGTGAGCTAGACATGATAGCTTCAGTCCATGGTCGGTACAGGCCAGTCCGCAGAGGTGAATACGAGCTAGAATTTTTCAACATGTGCGCCACCGACGTTAGTTTCAGGGTGAAAACATTCAGCTCAGCGGTGACAGTCGTATAAGAAAGTCATAAGATAACGTCTGTGGAAGTTTCAGTTGAAAAACAATGGGCATGATGGATACAATGGATACCATCCAGTGGGTCCACCGTATTGGCTCGCACCGAAGCCGAAGCCCCACGGGGTGGCCTGTGCGACCCACTGAGATCGACAGACTCGATGCTGGGATTTAGCGATCCCGTTCTCCATCGATCGTCGCTCTGAAAGGATACCCTTACGATATCTCCAATGTTTCATCGTTGCCTTTCATGATGCTTCCCTATCGTGACATTTTCCTGTACAGTTCTTCTCGCATTCTGAACGTCGACTCTGGGTCGCCGTTTATGAGCCCCTAATGCTATACCGCTTGGACATGAACTCTACGCGTCCCGGTCCACTTGGTTCCCGAAACCAGTCGTTAGTTTTCCGCTTCCACAACCAAGCCAGCCATAGAAACCCCCCGATGAGATCTGGCTAAGGAGAGGCATCCGGTGTCCATGCGCTAAAGTAATCAACAGCCTCGTATACGAATAGGGACATGCCTTACTAGATCCAGATTACCCCTGGGCCCGTGCTGTTCGATAGACTAGAACAGGTCTGCCAAGATCTACTTTCAGGACCGGGGTATGCGATTCGGCTTTTTCTCCCGAACTGCTTGTCGCGTGCCAAGCTGCCGGATCTCAGAAATAGGATCCAATCTGGGCTCTTGTCGAGCACGATCAAAATGTGCTGCCCTAGCTCCAATACGCTGATTAGTTCACTGGACGCGTCATCCAGCGAAATCATCCTCACTTCGGCTGAGGGCCGGCTGAAGATATCACATTAGTTCTGAGTAAATCCATACATAGCCGTGGATGGCGCCTGATATTCCCTACGGCTATCGCAGTATCTACAATTTCGTTCTTCTCGTTGTTCCAGTCATCTAACTTCACATTCATTTGCTCATTCATTTCACCCTCTTGTCGCTCATTATGTTTGCCAAATCTTTCATCAACCTGGCATTTGCCCTCGGTGCTGCGGCGGGCACCATCACCAACCGTGCTGCAGTCCCTGCCGAGTTTGGACTTTATGCCTACGGCTCGTCTTCATCTTCGGGAATCGGCGGTCTTCCCGTGCAGTATGTCGATGGTATGATCTTTGCTGGCATGACACACTTGGGAACGCCATGACTGACTTGAGCCAGGCTTGGCATACATCGTTGACACTTCAGTCGTGACTACTGCTGAGAACGTGACTTGTAAGTAACTCGTATTCACAACTGAAGTAGATTTGTTACTTAAGCTATCCAGTCTCACTCGTGTCCACGACCTTTGCCGCAACTACTGCGGACGGCGACGAGAGCCTTCTCTACATCCCTTCGACCTCGGGTGCTATCGGCTTCACCACCGCTGCCACCGACTCGGAGATCACGACCAAGTTCGGATTCTACGGTGGCGTGGCTTACAACTACAACAGTGGCAGCGTCAGCGCTCACTGGTATGCTGAGCCTACTGAGCAGACTGGTCTCTGGCAGCTCACTTGGGCCAGCGAGAACACGGATGCAGTTGTCGTAGCCATCCGAGACAATGCCCCGGCATCCTAGATTGGTATCGCGATGCGAATCGATCCATCATGATCAGGTCAACCATTGGTTTACCTGCTCTCGAAATGGGTCGCATCTAAGTGGCTGTGGAATACCGTTGGTACCATTAAAACCAGTGTACAACTTCTATCGAAAACGCCATTGCATCATGCTGTCGCTTGTTCCAAACACGAGATTCCTTTCGCCGGCGAAGACTCTCTGTCGTGGTTTGCATTTCCCGCAGTCCAGTACCTAGCTCAGATTGATAATATTTGAATTTACTATTTGTCTTCAGCCTCACAAAGTAGCGTGAAACAACCTTGACAGGACTCTGGTGTGACCATGGTAGCAATTGAAAGATGGAAGAACTGTGACAGGATTGAATCGAAGCCATGTCAAAGCTCATGCGGGCAACTTGTCTTGCTCCACGAGTCGGTAGCTTTCCCCCTGCTGAGAGGTTTCTCTCACGTCAGCATACGCATATAAAAACCAGTGCTTAGTCAAAACGTATCACAAGCTCAAAATTGCCGCAATGCATTTAGAAGACATCTGCGTGGCGTAGGGAAATAGGACGCAGTCGTCGTGTGCAAGTAATATAAGCATTGGCTATACATCTGTTATCTGCCAGATTACTTGTTTCCTACTACCAAATTCGTATTACAGTTCTAAACTCCATCATATCTATTCAAGCTGGGTAGACTGTGTGTCATGGTATTGAGCTATGTCATCAAAGTGTAGGAGCAAAACGTCAAAATAGGTTGATAAGATGGCAGTCTCAAAAGTCAAATTGCGGGCTTTTGGGCAAGAGTCCTCATTCAGGCGTACGATACAAGAAACAGTGATTTGGACATTGAAATCTTGAGCAAGAATTTAGTCTTATCCTATTCCAACCGTACAATGAGTGAACATGGATACCGGTCTAATAATAAGTCAGATGCAATTTAGAGGAATGCCACCACTGACCAGCGATTCATTACCAAGCCGCTATACAGAACTTGCCATTCTGTCCGGATCCGAGCCTCCACTCAAAAGATCATCTGCGATGCGACCCTCGATAAGCAGCGCATCCAGGCCTGCGGGGACATTTTAAGCATCGCCAAGCTCAGCGGTGCTTGGGTTTATTGCTGGCCGAGACTGATCTGTCAGCCCGTAGCATTGCCTCATTCAGGGTTAGCGTTAGGCTCTTCCGAGCTCCATTATAAACTTCCGGGACACAGAATGACCGGGAATCTTCCTAGAGAGGTTTAGCCGCAAGAATTGTTGACCGTCTAGCCCCTATTCATTTTCCTGTGGCCACCGCATCGTGAGGTCAACTGACCTTCATATTCCAAGGACCTTGACTAGAATGTGATATTGACCATTCCCTCGACTCGGTTTCCTAGGTAGCATTTCCGTTATCATTGCGCATCTCCTTGGGCAATATAACCAAGACTGAATCCGGGTAAGTTTCGCAGCTATGGATTTATCCGACGGAGGGAGGTATCGCCACTACAACTATATCTCGCACACAAAGTACAAGAGGAAATCCCATGATTTCGCAGGAGAGCAAGCCAGACTTATTTCCAACATGTTCGACATGTCCAGTGTTTAGTAACTCGCATCTGTGGCCAGGACTACCGCAGAGTATCAACCGAAGCACTCCACCCACACCCCAAGCCCAAAGGCATTCGTGTGAATATGTCCGACCGGCACTTGGGCATGACTTGCAGAAATATTCGAAAAGAGAACTCCGAATGGCGTCATATGTACATGATTGGGAATGGTGGTTGCCCCTGGCTCGAGATGGACCGGCAGAATTGTCGCTCGTCTCCTTCCGGTGTCACCATAGACTACAATAGCCGCATACAATGAGCAGTGCAGTTGCCCTCTCCTCTGAGCTTTCTGTGCCCGTATTTCGAGTCAGAGTGAAGCTCTTCCCCAACCTCGACTAACGTGTCCAAATCGAGTATCAAAATTATTGGACAAGTTTCGCCAAAAGTTATCATCAGCACAGAATACATTTGTGCGCACAACAAAAGAACCACTCATGATCTTACTCCGACCGTTGATGACAACAGTCGGTTTCTATTTATCACATCACTTCCATGACAATGCTCGTCATCGATCATCGGGTGAGACGGTTGGTGCATATTTTAAGAAAGTTCGCCAACCAGATCCCGAGAAACCCATGTAGATTGCATGGTGGCACACCACCTGAGGCTCCTTATTGAAAAAGTCGTCAATAAGCACAAGGGTTCGTTGGACTTTCGGCCCAAGTGCATCCATTCAAATGCCGCCGCGATGTCATCACGCGCGAGAAAACGTACACTACACACGCCCACGCTAGCCTGGGGTTACTGGTCATTATTTCCGTTAATCTTACGGCCATAATACCACTTCTACACGCGGCAGTCGTTCAATAAAGCAACAGAATCAAATACCTACCATTCCATCGGGTACCTCATTGTTGTAGTCCTGTCAGGGCCATGGCAGTCTCGCCTCCTGACGACGGTCACTTGGCTTTTGTTGCGGCTTAGCGGAATGCGACTGATCCATGCACCGTCATAGTAAGTAGACCAGTTCTCGCCGCAGCC
This sequence comes from Pestalotiopsis sp. LF_19_12, assembly GCA_023510015.1. Classification (NCBI taxonomy): domain Eukaryota; kingdom Fungi; phylum Ascomycota; class Sordariomycetes; order Amphisphaeriales; family Sporocadaceae; genus Pestalotiopsis; species Pestalotiopsis sp. LF_19_12. Next base: position 105,545 of record JALYBT010000124.1, read on the forward strand.
ATGATGCCTCAGTCATGCAAGTCGCATGTAACCTTGGGGCATGCGGAAGTATTGGGTCGAAAAGCCAAGGCAGGCAATAGTGCATAGGACCTGCGTGGTCCTGGTCTTGGAAACCCGCAGTTCCGGAGCTGCTCTGGCGCAACTCTATTGATTGAACTGCATGACAAACATCGTGAGATGGCTGACGAAATTTGCGTCTCTGATTGCACAATGAAGACCGGCGCCCCCAATCCTATGGCGTCTTGCTCGTTCCTTTGGCACACGATTGCCACGGGGCGATGCCTATGGGTGCGGATGGGAAGCAATCCCACGACGTCCAATCTGCACGCGACTGTGATTGCGCCCGTACTTGGCATGCTGATCGCCGACTAAGAGGCTCGCCTGCGTAGACGTCTCACGGGTGGGTGGGCGGGCTCGTGGCCCTATCGTCGCAATTGCGGGACGGCGCAACGATAATGCCTCCATTCAGAGCCACGACGTGCCAAGCCGTGGTAGCAATTGCAAGTCTCGCAGCCACCCTTGTAAACTGTCGCTTACGCGATAATGCTTGACCTGAACTTCGTGGTGTGGCGGTGGATGACCCGCAGTTGACCCAGATCTGTGTGGTGAAGCAGGTCTTGCGAGGACGAAGGATGAGTTTTCGAGTTGACGATAAAAGGTTCGTTCGCCGTCTCGTCGTCTTCTCCTCGAGGAGTAGTATACCAAGTCATTGCACACGCGAACCTCTAGCTCTTCGCAATCATATCGCATCTCATCTTTTGAGTCGTACTTTTCATCCCTCCTCTTCTCTTATTGCCAAAATGAAGCTGTCCAACTCAGTCTTGTCATTGTTCTTTGCGTCTGGCATTCTCGCCAGTCCCATCGTCACCGACTCGGTTCGTGTCGATCGTGGCATCGGCGGCGAGTCTTCGAGTGATGGCTTGCAGGCGAGGCAGTCTACCAGTCTCACTGCAAACGAGTTCACCAACGGCGGTTGCAAAGACGTCGTCTTGATTTTCGCTCGAGGTACGGCCCAGCTCGGAAACCTAGTAAGTATTGTCTTCAACGTTATGAAATGGTGCGCAATGCTAAGTTGCTCCAAGGGTGCCACTCCTGGTTTGCCACTGTACAACCAGATCAAGTCTGCCCTCGGCTCTTCCAACGTGGCCGTCCAAGGCGTCAACTACGACGCCGTGGCTCACGGAACGCTGCCCGAGGGAGTTGACGCCACGGCCGCCAACAACATGGCCACTCTGATCACCAAGGTCGCGAACACTTGTCCGGACGCTTCGATCATCGTGTCGGGCTACAGCCAGGGCGCCGCCATGGTCCACGCAAGCATCAAGCGAGTGACGACGACGGTGAAGGCGCGCATCAACGCCGCCGTCACCTTTGGCGACACTCGCAACGAGCAGGACGGAGGCACTATCCCTGGGATCTCGGCCGACAGGACCTTGATCATTTGCAACGATGGAGATGAAGTCTGTGACGGCACACTAGTGATCACTGCTGCTCACTTGCAGTACACACCGAGGGTTCCAGAGGCAGTGTCCTTTATGCAGTCGAAGGTCTGAACGGCGGGACAGAGATCAAGGTGCCTCATGTGAAGAGTCCATTCCATCGATGGATCGGCCGGTGGTGGATGCGAGGATTCTCCAGTTGATGGATTTAATGGGACGGACTTTGTTATTCTCGCTCGTTAACAGTTGCGCTGGAGTCGGATGTTGCAAACAAGTTTGTGGTCTTCGTCATAGTTGTTGCTGAGTTTGTAATTGAAATTCAATCGTTGTTTTCCACTGTAATGGCCGCTGAAGAGGGCAGACAGCTGCCCAATCGTCCTATCTTCGCTTATGGTCGACATTGGCGATCAATGGGGAAGGTGCTACTACAACCACAGAGCCAACTGTATGTGCCACTATTGACGACCTTCCCAAGTAGGTAGTCGCTGCCAAAGAGGACGGAAGATGATAAGCACAACATTCCGTTTGGATATGCATCCTCTTGCACTGTCATGACCATGGCATAGTAGTGTCACTATCCGAGCTGAATCTACGACTTTGCGTAGATACAGGTGCGCGTATGACAGAAGCACAACGACCATCATGTCTGTGGCATGCCATTTCGGTACAGCTCGCACTAGCATCAGCCTCCTGGTGAAATGTTCAAGAATTGTTTTGAGGCTCAAATCCCATTTGTAAACTCAACATTCTGTTGAATGCCGGCATCCTCAAAACCATCGACGCGTCGCCTCGAGTGCCCGATGCAAGACTGAAGCTACCTTTCGCTTTGATGGATCCCCATTTGATCCATTTAGCGAGTCGCCTAGCCATCTCGCTCACATTTGGCGCATCTAATGCCAGCCTATGCATAATAGCAGATGTTTGTGCTGTCGCGAAAATGCGGCGTGCACAGCCAGATGCGTTCAGGCCCTGGCTTCTATACGCCTTCAGACTCTTTGGGAGGGAAACAAATGCCATTTCAAGGCTTGGATAAGCGCGAATTTTCTCGATACACCTTTGTCAGTAAAATAAGCTAGATCTGTGATTTGTTGATGGTTGTCCTTGACCTGTACCCTCTTCCAGTAACATGATTGTATTTGTTAATACAAACCGCTTTTTGCGACAGGTCTTGTAAGGATTTGATTTTTCCTCCAAGCAAATAATCATTTCGATCAAACTATGACTTTGAAAACTCTCTTGAAGGCGTTGTGTCGATCTTTGGATGTTGCAAGATGTTTGTATAGCAGTATAATGTCTTCGGCACAAATCACCGAGCTTTCAAAAACTAAGTGTAGCTAGAAAACGGGGCAAGAAACCAGACTTTACAAAGCTGCGAAAACACCAATCCACGTTTTGTTGCATCAAATCTAAACAGTCCTGGTATACATTATTTTGTTTTGCCTGTTCTCCCAGTGCATTCAAAATCAAAGCTAAGTCGACAATATAAAAAGCCATCAAACATTAAGACAAACAATAAAAACCCGGTTTTGCTCGAATAAACGCTTCTAGTTAGACAGGTACGCCATAGACAGATCCACAAATCGGGCGTGAATGACCAATCACAGCTCGCTTCAATACTCCACAGTTCGCTTCAATACTCCACAGTTTGCTTCATTAACTTCACTTTTTCGCTTCATTAACTTCACTTTTTCGCTTCATTAACTTCACTTTTTCGCTTCATTAACTTCACTCCATCGCTTCAAAAGCTTCACGCCCAGCCTTCAAGCCCTCACCTAAAGCCCTTCAGACTTCACCTAAAGTCTTCAAGCCAATACCTTAAGCGTTGAAAGACTTTGTCCCATCGCTTCAATATCTTCGCCTGTCGCCCCACTCTCTTTACCAGTTCCCTTTATTCGCTTCACTAATCTCTTCACGTCTCTTTACTATTCTCTATATTTCTCCTTACCCTCTGAGTCTTTTACCTCCTCTTCGACCCTTTCCTTGCCATTTCCTTATTTCCCCCACCGTGCCTTATTGTTCTTTGGTCTTTTCTTTTCCTATTTTTCCCACGTCGCACTGACACAGATGATATTTGCCGAACATTACCTGCTTAGGTCTACCAGTCTTCTCTTCAGCGCCCATCCTATAGCTTATCAGGATTGAAGCAGACTTTCTTCCAAGCCCTTTGTTCCTGTTTCCTCCTTCCCACATTAGCTCAGCCTCTTAGGTGAGATTTCCTCACCACCTTCACATTACCCGCATTGTGGATAAACACACCAAATCTCACAGAAAAGTGCTTTGTCGGTCTTCATTGCACCAAATGGCAGGACAGTGCATTGGAAGACAAATTTGAACCAACTGCATTCCTCTCCTCCCGCTGGATTGCCGGGTAGTCCATAGTTTGGGGATCTGTAATTTTCCTCTTACCTGTGCCTTGCACAATAATGTTATACAGCCTGAACATTCCTGCCCGCATATTTCAGAGCTCTTGCGTTTGATCCCTTCCCAGACTTGACCTGCTCGCCGGTAATCTTCGAGGCCAAGCTATATACTTACTTGTTATATTGTCTGATCTTTTGTATTATTCTGGTTACTTCAAAACATATGTAGTTTGCGCCCGCTAAAATACTGAAATAATACCGGACCTTTTAGAAAATGCCATTTATTTATATTGTGAATCTTTTTATTTTTTATAACAAACTTTTTTAAGTTTATTATATTATCCGTTTTTTAATTTATTATATATATATAATATTTATTTAAAAAAGTAAAATATAACGACCGGTCACTAATATACACCGAAGCCATTAATTAAAGGCTGGGCTGCGATTTTATACGCAGTATTTACGCAGCTTATTATATAGTCTTGTTTTAAAAACGGCCGTTCCTAAGCTTTTTTCTTTTTTTTTTTTTCCTTTGTTAGTTTTATTATTTTTATTTATAAAATAATTGGCCACTAATAAGCCCTGACTATCTTGATACCTTTTTGCTCGCCGTGATACAAAATACGGATCATTATAAAAAGAAATCATTTAGCTTTTTCTTTTTTTTTAATATATATTATAGTTTCGTTTAAAATAAAAAAGCAAAAAGAAATTGCTTTTAAAGCTAATTAGCAAATTTATATACGCGACGTTACTTTGGAAACCGCATAGCTTTTGTATTAGCTTCCTGCATCGACGTATTACAATATTACCTTGATATTAAAAAAAAGAAAAGTGAATTATAAATCACTATATAGCGGTGTGATTTGTGCTGTGTGTTTTATTTGCGTATACGATATATTTTAAGGAAGTAACAGAATACGGCAATACGATCAGTTGTTTTGTCCTAGTGTAGAGCTTATAAGTGATTATATTTATGTAAATGCCCTTGCTATACTGACCTTGCCAGATGAATCACAGTGACCGAGCATGTCCCTTATAAAGCAAGAACGACCCAAGCTGGGTCATCTCTCTGACCACTGCCTTACCTCTGGACATTCATACGGAAGGAGACACCATCAGCGTTCTCTAGTCCTGGCCAGTGCATTCGAAAATGGCTGTCGTCCCAATAGAGTGGTTGGTAGCATCGTATTGTTCTTCTGATCGAGAGGAATGCTAACCAAGTAGTGTCTGTGGCATCGACATCGGGTCGACTACCTCGCAGGTTTCCTTGGCCTTTGTTCAACCTGACGGTCAAAAACAGATCTTCCGAGTGTGGGCGGACTGCCAGGGCCCCAACCGACCGAGTCCCCTTAGCAGCGCCCAAGACGCACGCGACTTCCCTGCGGACGTTGCCCTCGATCTTGAGCATGGAAGGCTCATTCAAGGCCGCCAGGCTCAGGAAAACGTCGACCGGTTCGCCATCAAGACCATTATTTCCGTCCGCGCTGGACTGCGGAGACGGGAGACTCTGGAAAAGATGCCAAGGGGTGCCGAGTTCTGGGCGCTGTGCACAGAGGGCATAATTTTGGAAAGAATGATCGATGCTGTTGTGAGGGAGTACTTCAGCAGCTTGCGCGACGAGGCCATCAGAAGGGTAGAGCAGAGCGCCCAGAGCATGGTCATCAACAAATTCATCTTCACATATCCCAACTACCTGCCCGAGGAGAAACATGGCCACTTCGAAAAGTGGTGGCACTATGTCTGCTCTTGCTGGATGGACGTGTGGCGCCCACAATATCCCAATATCGCGATACACGGAGCCAGTGAAGGCCAGGCCATTGTATCCTACATCGCAGCAACATTTCAAGATCAGGCAAATTATCTCACTTGTGGGCCACTCGAGACAAAACTTGGGGTCTCCCGTCGATATCCTCTTCTACCTGTTTTGGTTGTCGATGCAGGAGGCAGCAGTGTCGTAAGTATCCTACCAAAACTCTGTTCTGGGCCATGCTCATAAAAAGCAGAACGTCCAGAACGTCGTCCTGAAGTTCGAAGAATCTGGAGAGCTAGAGTGTAGTCAGTCCAGCTATGTGTACGGCTCGAAATCTGGTACGGCTTCGATTATCCACCGAGACAGCATGCTAATATAATTTAGAGATGCAAGGGGGCAGCGAATTGTCTAATTGTAAAGTTCGCGAGCTTATTCTCCAGAGTTACACGGGAGCTGAGGCCAACAAGGCGGCACTCTTGGCTGACTGGGAGTATCAAAATAATGGAATTGATTACACCAAAGACCGAGCCATCGTGGGGTCGGATAGAAGCGGCCGCGGCGTCCGTCTCTGGCCCGAGGTCCTACGCGAGATCTTCCACCAAACTCAGCGACCAGTGCTGGATGCCGTGAAACGTGAAGTTCGAAATCTTCTGGGTTTCGAGCAGCGCTTTGGCGTGCTCTTCTGTGGCGGCAGCTTCTGCAACCAATGCCTTCGTCAGGAGGTCGATCATTACATGCACACTGAAGTGGCCGAAAGTGCCGAGAAGAATAGCCAGACAGTGAACTACTGTTTCCTTGGCGACTGCGAGACCACGTGGTCTTCTGCGGTGTCAGCAGGGGCGGCAGTGTCGCTTCTACAATTGCCGCACCCAAATTCGCTGTCAAGCGGAACAGCACTTGGAATACAGAGAAAGAATCTGATCGATGATGGTGATGATTCAGGATCGGAATGGGAGCCTGAGACCGAGGCGACAGTCCTGTTCCTACTGGTGAATTCTTCCCCCAGCCAAAGGTACTGGCGTTACGCTAATCAGAAAAAGCCCCAGGCTCAAGAACACGACAATGGTACATACACTGAAGGCATATCATCTGTGGATATGGATAACCACACCAAGCGTAGGGCACAATACGAGTTTGTGTGCGATCCAAACTATGCTCAGCATCTGTCCAACCTTCGCTGCCAAAGCCGGTCCTCGGATCGCCGCCGCGAAGGCTTACGCAGACCCAATGCGAGAACATCGGGTAACCAAAGACCTTCAATCGAGATCCCTTCTGTTGACCAGTCTATTGGCACTGATAGTAGCTTGGGGCCGTACGATATCGGCTTCTCCGTCGACGGGCTTGATCTTCCCCGCGGTGAAATTCGATGGCAGCTGGACATTGAAGATTTCGGCTATCCTGCGCGCAGTTCTGTCGCCGATGAGAACCCGTCTGAGTATGGCAGAATGCAAGCCACATTGCGCTGTTGGCATGTCGACGAGGGGGGCCGAGAGGCTTACGATGCATTGAATAAGGCATGGAGATTGGTCATCGAAACAGATCCAGCTTCACGCCTGCTCAAGATAGTTGAGGACATCCTCATTGAATAGATCGTTCAGGCTTTTCTTTTAGACGATGGCTAGGCATTTAAGAGTGGGACGAGGATCTCGATATTGTTTATTTCATTCTCACTGGTAGTTTTCTTTCCTAGTTTCTTAAACTCGAGATTTGTTGCATACAATATCTATCCGCACTATGGAGCTGAGTACGAAATTCCCACTTCCACTTTTGGGATATGGTACAGTGGTATATACTGCCGAATATTCGACGTTGACTGATTTGTAACTGATGCGCAAAATATAGTCTACGTATTTGACATCTGGCTTAAAGATGTCGGCGGGTAAGCAATGGCAAAAAGTTGTGTAGTTTTCAAGCTCGATGATTTGATACCATGCATTTCTCAACCACTTGATCAATCTCAAAGTGAATTACAGGCGGTGCTGGACCTCCATTCTACCCTAGCAGAGCCCTCGCAGTGTTCTCTGTTCGCTCAGCGTCAGCTTGTACAGCTGCCTCCTTTCCCCGGCTTCTAGGAGTGAACAGGACCTCAGGCTGGACGGGCTGAGTCACCGTTCCGTCTTTATATCCCGTTTCGATACTATAGTCTACGCCCCCACTTGGCGGGGTAACATCGCACGCCCATATAACCTTGGAGGCGGCTAACAATACGGCTGTGACTGCGAAATCCTCCCAGGGACACTGACGACGCCCGGAACCAAAGGCGTACAATGCTCTGCGACCGCTGCCGGCCTTACACCCTGGCCGCAGGCCGAACTCGTTGTCCAGGAAGCGCTCAGGTATGAATTCGTCAGGGCGGTCGTACTCCTCTTCGTTGCGGTGAATGGTCCAGGCGTTGGCGATAAACATGGTGCCTGCACTGGCACTCTCAGTGAGGGGCCGATGCCATTTTTGGCAATCCCGCACGTTAAAAAATGGCTGTCTTAGGAGGGTTCCCTCATCCGAAGGAGGGCCGGGGAGGCACGAGGAGGGATACACGTAATAAAATTACCCGATCCGGTAGCTTTTAAAGGGCATTTTAGAGGCTTCCCCTGGTTCAGGAGGGCGTTTCGGTAGTGTTGTAAGGAATCGGGAACAAAGCCGCGATATCGTATATCGTTTTATTTTTCCGCAACACAGGCCTACGAACTCTACCTTATACCTACACCACAACTTCTTGGATACGGCAGGTAATACTACACGGGCCTAATCAACCCGAAAGTCTACACGCCCGCTATCTTACCTAGTGGCCATCACAGCTTACTACAATCCGGCCATCGCTGCTGCCATCGCTGCTGCCATCGCTATTGCCATCGCTGCTGCCATCGCTGCTGCCATCGCTGCTGCCATTACTGCTGCCATTACTGCTGCCATCGCTGCCAAAGCAGCCACCAAAGCAGCCACCAAAGCAGCCATCAAAGCAGCCATCAAAGCAGCCATTAAAACAGCCACCAAAACAGCCATCAGAACAGCCATCAGAACAGCCAGTACAGCAGCCAGTACAACAGCCAATACAACAATCAAAACAACAATCAGAACAGCAATCAGAACAGCAATCAAAACAGTAATCAAAACAGTAATCAGAACAATAATTAGAACAGCCATACATATACACACATACGCAACGGACAAAACAAACGGGGAAAAACAAAGGATAAAAGGAAAATCGTTGGACCGTATATAAAACACCTGTATAATCACGGGCAACGGGGACTAGCCACCCCCGTTGTTTATAATCCTACACCAATAAGTACCTACCAGACCTGGCCAGTTTAGATAGGTACCTACCTACCTTTTGACCTATTTTCTAATACTAATAAAAACACTTAACAAAATAATATTAAGAAATATACCCAGGTTACATAATGCTAATAATACGTTATAACACACTTGCTCGTAAACCACTATTAATACAATATATAAAACCCTATATCTAGGGTAAAATACTCACGGGACACTATAAAACAGCATAAAACCTGCCTAAAACTTGCGTAAATCAGTGTCTTTAGTGTTGATTTTTACCCGATACGGCGGTCAGCCCCTGTTTTTCTACAGAGAGGGAACGCATATTCGCCGACGCGCTCATCCTTGGTAATGACATGAGGAAGAGCTTGTGGTGTCGTGGGGCGCCACCGAAGTACCTGATTCCGTTAAATTTCTATTCCTCATGACTAATCAGGTATAGGGCGGACTGTACCTCTGATATACAAGCCCTCAGATATCGTAGTTCACCGATGCGGCTGCCACTCAAAGGCCCATTCGGCGAAACACGATCGATTTCTTCTTGTGCCTTGGCTAACTTTTCCGGGAAAGCGGCGAACGCAATCATGAGACTCTTGAAGGTGGCCAGAGTTGTATCGACTGCCGCGCCCACAGCAGCCTGTCCAATATACGCCAACTCGGTATCCGTAAAAGGCTCCTTCGTGTTTCCGTTCGCCTGCTCTTCCATGATTTTAGGCAGCAGACTATCGAAACCTACCGAGGCAGGGTTCTCGGTGATCTGCTTATAGGTCTTCTTGGCACCAATGAGGTACTCGCTGGCATCATCGACCATGTACTTGCGGACACCGCGCGCGCGACTCTTCCAGCTGGCCAGCACCTCGGGAATGTACTTCAAGAATGGCAAGATATCGACGGGAGGTGCAGCGCCAGGCAGAATCAGACTAAGCAATTCTTCCTGCGCGTGCAATACATTGTCGGCATAGTTTGATGGCTTGTCATCTAGACGCTCACCGGTCGTGGCAACCAAGGGCACCGCCAAAGCCCAGTGCCGACAGCACTGTTCATAGTCCTTGCTGCCATCAAGAAACTTTTGACAGAGGCTCGAGGCTTCAGCTTCGAGCAGGGGTAGTAGCCGCTGCGCCCAGAATGAATTGAAACGATTTGCGCCAGCGCCTGTAGTAGTCGTCATATTGGAGGATTGCAATGCCCTTCTCTTCGGGCTCCGAGTGCACATACTTGGTCAAGATGTGATTGACTGGGCGATTGGAGCATATTGCGCCGCGTTTGTCGAAAAGTTCGTGAACCAGATCCGGCGTGTTGAGAAGCACCAGATTGCCTGTCCCTATCTTGAGACCCACGACTTCGCCGTACTGCTTCGACCATTCGTGAAACCGAAGATAGGGCTTTGCAATTGGCATCTGGTGCAAATTCCCAAGACCTGGGATGATGGGCGGGCCGGGAGGAAAGTCTCGAGGCCTGAGGGTAGCGAACACCCATTTGGCGAGCACCAAGGCAAACAGGGCGGCTGCGCCGAACGCAGCCGTGTGAAACGGTTCATCGAGTAGCAACAAGGCCATGACTGAAGAGCGGCCAAAAGTATCTGGTACTCTGCTTGTTGTTTGAGAGCACAAGAAAAGAAAATTTGGATGTTGCAATGCATGGTGAAAGGCTTTTTGCCTTTCCAGGGTGGGGGCTTCATGAATGATGATATGATATATTTCCTATAAAGGGCAACCCACCGTTGAGGAGTGAATGTAAGCACAATGGCATATCCGCGATTGGTGCAGACCGGTCGTTTTCCCGGAAGTTCCACCAGGTATAATCTCTGAATCTGCACCGGGCTGGTGTTTTGTGGTACAATACTGCCAGACCCCCTTGTATGATGCAGAAAACGACCGGGGATAAGGCCCACTTGCAGAGTACTGCACACCACGCTGTGCATACTACATCTACGAGTTACCGCGACAATCGATTGGCAACGCCGTTCTAGACGGTAGCATTCCAATGATGACTCAAGTTGACTTCTTGAACAAGGAGGTGAACCTGATCAAAGCAGACACTGTATATCGGACTCGTGCGTCCGATTAGAAAGTGTGGAAAAACATCACCAAGTCACCCAAAATCACAGTACGCGAAGGTGGCAGCTCCTCGCGTTCGACCGTCACCGCTGGCCCAGGTATTCAGAGCCACATTATGTGGTTCTGTGGATGACAGAGCGACCGTCAGCCGTTATGGTCAAGTCGTTATGGTCATTTATCTTCGAGTTGCCCCATTTTTTGAACTGCAGTAGGACATGGGCGAAACGGCAGCACCTGGCTTATGATCCAGCCAAGAAGGGCCCTCGCCCTCATCGGAATTTGGCACTTGGACACAGAAGTAGAAAACAGATAGAGTGAGTACAAGTAGAAAGTTTTTGATTGATGAGACCTCGACAGTCGAGGCTTTTGTAATATGCCGCTGGCTTACAATCATCAGTGGGCCCAAGGCGATGAGTGATAATGCAGCACGCTGTATTGGCGCTACCCCGCTTCCGTCGGGGCATCCGCTCTGCTTCAGTGCATGGAACAGTGAGACTTGTGCGGTAATAGGATGAGGCTATATTCCGGGCCCGTCGCCTCTGATTGCAATTCTCACAAGTATTAAGTGGCAAGATATCGGCAGATGAAAGCACATATATTGCACGGATTTCAGCTCACTTGCGCCCGCGGGACAATGGCGCTTACGGCGCCGCATCATCGGAGCGGAGCGTCTTGTAGGGAGATGCATTAGCACATCGGATGGAGTAAACCTGCCGCCTATCTGTCCGGCGTCGCTCTGCGGCGGCGATGAGAACGAGAAATGCACACGAGTTCCGTTCCGTTGGTTTCGAGAAGCAACAAAAGATCAATACAATTGAATAAGATACCATCAGTTTCAAGCATACGCAAGAACGGAATCATTCACTTGAAACCATGGCCGAGGAAAAGAATGTGCTGCTGGTCGGAGCAGGCGGCGTCGGCACTATGGCCGCTGTGAGTCTGGAGGCTAGCGGCCGAGCCAGCGTAACGGCGGTTCTGCGTTCCAACTTTGCCAGTGTCAACGAGGACGGCTTCAACATCGAGTCCGTCGATTACGGAACTCTGAAGTCGTGGAAACCCGCGAAGAGTTTGTCTCCCTTGCTCCTTGACATATGAATCATATAGCTCACCCGTGCTTAGTCGCCAAAGCTGTTCCAAACGTGGCTCAAGGCGAGTTGCCGCCGTTCGATTATATAGTGGTGGCCACCAAGAATTGCCCAGATGTTGGCCCTACTGTGGAGGAGATCATTGCGCCAGCGGTAACCGACAGCCGCACCGTCATTGTATTGGTGCAGAACGGTCTCAACATTGAGAAGCCTCTGATAAAGGCATTCCCGCGAAATGTAGTCTTGTCTGGCATTTCTCTGATCGGAGTCGCTGAAAGGGGACATGGCAACATTGTCCACGACTATCACGACGAGTTGATCGTGGGCGCGTTCAAGAATCCGAACGTCACAGCGGACACCGCCAGCGCCGCCGCCGCGGAGTTTGTGGATCTTTACAGTGCTTCTGGCAAAGTCACCTGCGAGCTCAACGAGAACGTGGATTTCGTGAGATGGAGAAAACTCATCTATAATTGTTGAATATAAGGATGTGGAATGGCCTAATCAGGGTATATTTAGTGATTTATTGATATATATTCAGCTATAGCTAGTTTATACGCGTTGCGTGCTTATTTTGGTGGTGCCGGGTATTCCCCGGAAAGCCCCGTATATTTATATAAACGCCGTAGGGTTTTATAATATATTATAACATATTTTTTAGTATACGATCAGCATACCACCTATTTGATACACCCCTTTAGATCCACGGATCCCGTAAATTTAAAGTTATCGTTGTAAATTAATAATAAATACCGTTAAGCTGCCTATAGGCAAGAAATACCTATAACTTTATTTATTTATATTATAAATTACGAGTAATTATTTTTAGCCTTATTTATTAAAGGAATTTTTTTTATTTCCCCGGTAACAAGCTTTTAATTAGCCCGTTTATAATTATTTTATTAAATTTAATATAAATTATCTTAATAGTTTTTCGTTAAACTTTTTAGCGTAGCCAGTGGTTATAAATATTTATATAACGTGATTTAGTTTTAAAAAAAGCTATTTCGGCGTTAATTAAATTAATTATTTATTTATTATTATATTTAATAATAATAATTATATTATTTAGTTCGATAAACAATTCGCGAAAAAAACGGCTGACAAATAAGGTTTTTTTGCTAATTTATGCGAGGGTAAATAACTTAATTTTTATAATAAATATTATTACGGTATTATAACGACTATACTAAAAATAAACCGAAATATAAAAAAATGCTGGGGTTTATATTATCAAATACGTAAAGCGTAAAAAATATATTAAGCAAAAAGTAACTATAAAACTAATTTATAAATATAATCGTTAAGGCGTATTAAATACCTTACCTATAAATAAAATAAATACTTAAATTAATTACTAAAATAATAATTGTCTATATAATATAAGAAATCCGTTTTTAATATATTTATTTATCCCTTTATTAATATTGGTGTTAAATTACGATAACAAATAATAATTTTATACTAAATTACTATTTTTGACCGTAATTTATCCTTAGATTATTTTCTAAAAGCGTAATTTATTTTACGGTTTATATGCTAAAACCGTAATTTTATTAGCTAAATATTACCGGTTATTAAATCTACCTTGTTTTTAGGCCTTTACTTTTTTAATAACAGCCCCGTAGCGTGCCTTTTATCCTAATTTACGCGCTAATATATATTCGTTTTTTTATAAAAATATATATTCGTAATATTAGCTCCCTTTTTTATATTTTTTGTTTTCGAAAAATCGGTTAGTCGTATAAATAGGCCGTAGGTGCCTATTCCCTATAGTGCGTAGCTTTATTTTTTTTTTTTTTTTTTTTATTGGTGATGTATGCTTATTATATTAGGTCGTATCGACAAATCAAAATCTAAATCTAAAAAAAAGTCGAAAAAGGCTTTTAAACGCAAAATCCTTTTTACTCGTATTAAAAAATACGGTTTTCCTGCCGATATACCGTATTTATATTGCTTTAAATATAAAAAGCGGTATATAATAACGGAGGACTCGACCCGTTATAGCGAATATATTGGTCGTAGCCGTTTTTATAAAGGCCTTTTTTAGTCGGATCGTTTTTTGCTCGTGCGATATAAAAAAAGGAGCGGCTCGCGAAAAAAAAAAATTAATAAAAAAAAAATTCTTAAAAATTAGCGGATAGCTAAGCGGATTACGAAAAAAATAAATAAAGCTATATCGAAGTTTTTTCGTTTTCGCTAATAACGGAAGTTCGCTAAATTTAAAAAAAATAATTTATTCCGTCGCGGTATATAATAATTAAACGAAAATAATACTCGCGATCGCGTAGCGATTAATAAAAAATAGCTTATCCCGGATAATAAAATAATAACGATATCCGCGGCTACTAATATTTTTGACGTAATAAATTTTAATGCTATAAATTAGGATTTTTTCGGGCTCGAAAATAATCTTAAAGTTTTTAATCTTTTGGCCGGTATTAAAAATATTATTAAAAAGCGACGCAGTTTTTAATATATTTCCTAAATTTTTATATATTATTTTTAAGTAAATAATTTTCTTATTTTACAAAAAACTAGTATTTTCGTCCGATTTTTTTATAATCGATAATTTTTTTAACGTTATATTTTGGCTAATTTTTTTTTATTTTTAGCGTTTAATCGATAATTACGTTTTCGGGTGCTAGTTTAAATAGCGAAATATAAAACGTTAAATATTTTTTTTTATAATTTTAGGTAGCTATAAACGGTAATTAATTTTTAAAATTTGCTTATCGACTTTAAATAATCCGAGTTTCTTAAAATCTAATTTATCGTTTAATCGTTTTATTTTAATATTTTTGCGTAATAGGTAAATTTTGTTTTTTTTCGCTAAAATTGGTCCTTTAACCTTTTTTTTATCGGCGTGCTTTTTTATACGTATTTAAAAGGTAATAAAGTTCTTTTAAAGGTTTTTCTAAAGTTTTTTTAGGTTATCGACGTGCTAAATAGCGTATTTTGCTAATTTTTTTCCTATAATAAATTTTTTAGTTATATTTAATTCGTAGCCGTAATTGGCGTAAAATAATAATATTTTTATAAATTCTTATATAGCATTATTATAGGCAAATTACGCTATAAATAATAATATAACCTAATTATCTTAGTTATAATTAATATAATAGCGTAAATACTCTTTAAATATTTAATTAACTCGTTTTATTTATCCGTTTATTTATAAGTAATAAGTTATCGAAAACTTATAATTTACTCCTAATTATATTATAAATAACTTTTAAAATTTTAATATAAATAGCTTATTTTTATTTAAAATAATTTTATTTAATAAACCGTATTAATATACTATAATTTATAGGAACGTATTGGCTAATTCTTCCGTATTGCTTGTTTTTTTATAAGGCAAAAAATATACGTACTTCGTAAATCGTTTTATAAATACCAAAATGCTATCGTAAAAGGTCTTAGTTAAAGGTTTTTTTAATAATAATAGCTTTATAATAAAATCTAAAACGATAAATTTCTATATTTTATTTAAAAATAGTATTAGCTATAATTTTCTATAAAGCTTATATCGTGCTATTTTTGCTTTATTATATAAATCGTATTATTTAATAATTTCGCTAACGTAATAGCGTAGCTTTAGGCAGTCGAAATATTATTATATCCGTTTAATAGTTTTAAATACTCCCTAATATCTATTAATTAGTACGGAATATATTTCTCGGATAAGCTCGTCTTTGATTTATTTTAAAATTATAATTTTCCCTTAGTATATCGGTAATATACCGTTTTTATTTATAATTTTGCTCGACTAATTATCGATATTAGTTACCTTATTAATAGCGTAAAAATTTATAATAAATATTAAGTTTCCCTTTTAATTATTAACAAAAATAGCGTATATCTTTTTAGGTGCTTTTTAATAATAATTTAGTCTCCGGCTTAAAACGTTTACTTTATTATTTTTTAATCTTTTGCGGTAAATAATCTTAAAATTATAATTTGCTAAAAATTCTGCTTATCGTATTTGTCGTTTATTAAATTTTTTATTTATCGTAAACGATACGAGATTTTTATAATCGGTATAAATTTTAATTTAATAGTTAGTTCCGCTTAGGTAATATTTTTATTTTCGGAATATTTCGATAATTACGAAAAAATTTTTATCGTAAATTTGGTAATTAAATTGTTTTTTAATAAACTTTTTAAAATAAAATGCTATAAAATATAGCTTATCGTTATCGTTTCGTTAATTAAGCTATCCGTTTATAACGTAATTTAAAGCGTCGGTCTTAATTTCGAATTCTTTTTCGGGGTTAGCTATTTTTATAATTAGCTAATTTATAATTCGCTTTTTAATCGTATCGAAGGCTTCCTGCTTTTCGTTAATTTATTTAAATAATATATTTTTTTTCGTTAAATACGTTAAAAATATAGCGAGGCGCCCGAATTTTTCGATAAATATTCGGTAAAAGTTTGCGAATCCTAAAAAAAATTTAATTTTTATAACCGATTTCGGTGCCTGTTATTCTTTAACTGCTAAAATTTTAAAATTTTCTATTTTAACTTCTCCGGGGGATATTACGTATCCTACGAAAATAACTTATTTCCGGTAAAATTCGCTTTTTTCGGGGTTTATAAAAAAGTTTGCTTTTTATAACTTCCGTAATATAATAATAACGTGCTATTTATATTTATTAAAATTTTTTAAATAAATAAATATATCGTCGAAGTATATTATTATAAATTTGTCGAGGAACTCTCGTAAAACGGTATTAATTATATTCTAAAAGCTTATTAATACGTTAGTTAATCCAAAAGGCATAACCAAATATTCGAAATATCCGTATTTCGTCCTAAAGGCTATTTTCCATTTTTTTCCTTTTTTAATTTTAATTAGGCCGTACGTATTAGGCAAATCTAAGGTAATAAACCACTAAGCTCCGTACAATTTGTCTCGTAAATCCTTAATTAAAAACAAAAGGTATTTATTTTTAATCGTAATATCGTTAAATTTGCGGTAATCGATATAAAATTTTTATTTCGGTATTTCGTTTTTATTTTTTTTTAGTATAAAAAATATAAAGTAGCCTGCTGGCGATATAAATTTTTTAATTTATTTTTTTTCCGTTATTTTTATAATATAGGTCTTTAATGCTTTTTCGTATTAAGGTTTTATTAGGTATATTTTTATAAAATATAGTTTTTTTCCTTCTTAAAAAAATATTTTATAATTAAATCGTATATATTTTAATAATTTTATTTTTAGTATTTTACTAAATAAGTCGCTAAACTCCTTATATTTTTCGGGAATTTTTTTTATAATATTCGGCTTAGTATATTTAATTATAACGTATAATCTAAATATCTCGTAATTACGTAAAAATTAATTTTTTTAATACCCGTTAAAAATTAATTCGCTTCCTAATATATTTTACTAAAATTAGCCTATATTCCAGCTTACTTTAAAATTATTTACCCGTAACCAAAATATCCCTAAAACTAAATCGTAATCCGTAATATCCGTAATATCGTACGTAAAATATTTAAAATAGTTTTAAATATAAATCTAAATATACGCAATCTTTATATTTATTATTTTATTTTCGTATAAAATAAGCTTTTTATCGACGGTATTAAATGCGTAAAGCGTTTTTTTTTGCTTTTATAATATTTAAAATTTATTAACGATTCTCGGTAAAATAAAAATCTTTTAAGCTTTTATATTTATTAGGGTTTATATATCGTATCTATTAATTCGTACCTATATCGTTAGGTGGTTCGTAATCGTGTTATCGCTCCCGGTAGCGTAAATAAACTTAGTTTAGGACCGCTTTTGTTTTTTTAAAAATGGTCTAACTCGTTTCCCGAATTTTTATTAATTTTTTTATTAGCGCGTTTTTTTTCGGCGCGTATAAGTACTCGTTGGTTTTTTTAGGTTCGAATCTCGTTTTTTTATTATTCGTATAATATTATATCGTTATTAGCTTTTTTTATAATATCGTACCTAAAGGTAAAGCTGGATTTTTTTACGTTGATTTTTATATCTTTTTGTTTATTTATAGTGATTTTTATCGTTAGTTTTCGTATAACGTCGTATTCGTATTTTAGTAGTATTATACGATTTTTAGTGCTTTTAACCAAGTCGTTAATATTTTGCGTTAATTTGCTGGTTTTTTTAATAATAATTCGCCCCGCGGCCTAATATTCCTTAATAAATCGTTATACTTTGGTTTTGTTTATTACATAATATAAGCATTCGTCGTATATATATTTTACCTAAGATCGGTTTTTTCCCGTCGAATATCGGGATAAGTCGTTAAAATACGTAATAATTACTATAAAGCCTTTCGCGTCGCAATATCTAACTTTTACCTAGCTTATTTTTTTTATTTTATAAAATTTTTTAATAGCTAAATATTTTATACGTAGCGGAAAAAATCCGTATTTAAGTTTTGTTTCGAAATATTCGTTATATCTTAAATCGATATATCCGTATTACTCGATCTCGTAGTATTTAAAATTTTTATTATTAAATCGAGGGTTATCTCCGAAAATAGCTCCGGGGGTTCGTCGTTTTTATACTATATCGGTAGTTTTTTAAAAAGATTTTGCTAATTATTATCTTATGCTTTATAACTTAGTAATAAAAAATATAATTTTGTTATAAATACGCGGTTGTTTATTTTAGAAAATCTTAAATAATTTTTCCGTCGTAAAAATATTAAGTATTTTGTCGATAGCTTTTGCTTTTTTAATCCCGTAAATTAGGCTTTTTTCGGCAATCCCGTTTTATCGAAGGTAATTATTTTTTTCTAATTCGCTATTAATATCGTTTATTAATTTAGCTTTTTAAATCTAATTTTTAGCCTATTAAATTTAATAATATATTTTGTTTTTTAACCCGGATAAAATATTATCGTCGCTATTTATAAATTATTTTTCCGGTCCGAAATATATTAACCGTCTTAGCCTAGTGGCGGCTAGGGTTCGTAATACCTTAAAATATTATTTATTATCGTTTTTACAAAACTTATACGTTTAATAATTATCGTCAAAATATACGGTCCAAAAAACGATATATAAGGTATTTTTTTTCGTTATATAACGTTAAATTATTTTTTGCTTTTTGGTATAAGCTTAAATACTTTTTTAAGTTAGCGATATTCGTTAGCGTAATATCTTATTTAATCGCAATTATAATATTTAATAAATAATTTATTTTTTTATAATCGTCGTTAAATAATATCTAAGTTTATTAATTTATTATAATATCCGTAAAAG
>JALYBT010000125.1:0-122865 GCA_023510015.1 Pestalotiopsis sp. LF_19_12
CCCCCCCCCCCCCCCCCCCCCCCCCCCCCCCCCCCCCCCCCCCCCCCCCCCCCCCCACCCCTCGGTAAGGCCGCTCGAGTGTGGGGTAAGTTACCCAAAACAGCAGGTCCAAGCAGAAAGACACCCAAAACCTCAGACACGACCAGAAGCCTCTCACGATACCTTCATGTGGGGAGGAGTCATGCCAGTCCACTTGGACAATTGAAAACACTGTTAGTCTGCCATTGTTTGCCATGGAAGATAGGCACTCGGCTAGATTGCGGTGCCTGGCTGCTGGCTTGACATGGCATTGGCCGATCTGCGACTAAGATTCCAGAGATAAGGATGCCGACGGATCACGTTAGAAAGTAGAAATTCAGGGACCAGCTCCAGCCTGCGTGGGCCAGAAGGCCTGGGTGGAACTTGTATGATAAATCGACTGCCGACTTCGGCTTATCAAAGGCGGTTGTTCTGCAATACTATGTGCCATGCATTGGCGAACCGTTGAAATGCTTCGCGTGCCCCTGCCTTTTGGGATGGATGCGTGGAAATTGTGTCTTCTACTCTGACACTAACATCCGTGTCAGGATGTACCAACCGAATGCAAAAATGGCGAAGAAAAAGATATGGGCGTCAAGGGCGCGATGCCTCGGCAAACATTCCCAGACGCCGATACAACTTTTGTAAGTACGTACAGAGTACGGTAGTTATAGTTGAAACGAGTCGACCACGCCGGAATGTAGGTGGTTCTCCAAGCAAGTGAGTTGATTTACCATCTTGGATTTCTTCCCTACTAACTATTGCTGAAGTCAAAATAATCATTCTTGCTACTGGCTTCCGGTTCATGTTGCGTGAGAGCAGTTGAGTTGTGTGCAAGCCATGAGAACTCGATGAGCTACAGACCTCAAACCTTGGTTCCAATAAATCACATATTGCCGACTTCAAAGGTTTCCCGGTCCTTGCCCCCTCTTTCTTGGGATTCCCCAGGTACTGTAGTATAACCAGCACGCCATGATGGACGGCTATATCCACGTGCTCTCGATTGCATGAACGGCACGACCTCTCAGTGCTCCCCCGCTTGGGGTCTATTGCCGAAACAATGCAGATCCTCTCACCTCCTCCTTTGGGCCAATAGCTCTCTTGGGCCCGGGGCGGCGACACCCATGATCTTGGAGTTCCAGACTTTCTGCATCGCCGTTCGCCATGGGGATTGGCTGTCCTCGTAAGCGGAAACATGTGCAATCATATTCTCCGTCCAGTCATTCACTGGCTGCGAGGGTAGAAATGCCATAAACAATACCGAAGGGGGGCTCGCCGTAGAACAAGCGTTGTCGGTACAGTTTACCCTCCCGGCATTAATACCTGCGAGGATCGCTCACTCGCTATGCAAGCATTCCGTCATTACTTTGCGTGAGGATAAATGCTGCGCGGGAGTTTACCTCGTCTCATTATCGTTCTCTGCAATGGTAAGGATTTCGCTATTATCGCCTCTGGAAAGCCAACGATGCTTGTGATCACTGTGTTTCTGGCTTGCGCTGGTGCTGCGCTCGGCCAGGTTCGCGCCCTGCCGCTGAGCATCAATGCCGACGATACCAACATCGGGGCGCCTCTAGACGGGTTTGTGAGCTATTCCATCGAATTCTCCTCGTTCCTAGATTATGCCGGTATGTTGTTATCCGTGAGTGGCAGACCGTGTGTATAACAAGACTGACGGATCACAGGCAGTTCGGCGGCGCCGAATGAGTTCTCTAACACACTCATCAATAATATCGGCTATTACCAAGGCTCGAATCCGTATATACGGGTAGGAGGAAACACGCAGGACTTTGCCATCTACGACGAGAACGAGACGCTCCCGCTCCGGGGCGTCTACAACACGACGAGGTCGGCAGACTACCCGACCACCATCACCATCGGGCCCTCCTTCTTCGACGCCTACGGCGCCTGGCCCAAGGTCAAGTTCTCGCACGGCTTCAACCTGGGCGGCAACAACGACTCGCGGGTGCACGCGACGCTCAACCAGACGGTCCCGCTCGCCTGCCGGGCCCTGTCCGGCGGCAACTTCTACCGCTTCGAGTACGGCAACGAGCCGGACCTGTACGTCGGGATCCCGACGGCGCAGGTCCGGCCCGAGGGCTACAACGAGTCCGACTGGGTTGCCGAGTGGCTGCAGGGCACGCGCACGATCAACGAGCTCGTCGCGCAGAACTGCCCTGATCTGCTGCTGGACAACCGGACGTACGGCTTCCTCGCGCCGTCGTTTGCCGGCACCGACAACCACCTCAAGGCGCCGCTCGCCTGGGCCGACGGCCTGGACGCCGACGGAGACGTCAGCTACTTTTCGTCACACAAGTAAGTCTCTCCTCTCTCTGCTATCTCGGGCAGGGTTTTCCGGAGCTCCCTGGCTAAAACCACAACCCCTTCCCCCCAGCTACATCAGCGGCGCCAACTCCCTGGGCGTGACCCTGCAGGGCACGCTGATGAACCACACGCGGACCAAGCAGAGCGTCGACGCGCACGTGGCCGAGTACGCCGCCATCGCGCCCTCCGGCATCCCGCACATCTTCGGCGAGACCAACTCGCTGTACCAGCAGGGCCGGCCGGGCCTGTCCAACACGTTCGGCGCGGCGCTCTGGGCCGCCGACTTCCTGCTGTACAGCGCCTCGGCCGGCGTCGGCCGCGTCCACCTGCACATGGGCACCAACTACCGGTACCAGGCGTGGCAGCCGGTCGACACCAACGTCACGAGCGTCGGCACCAAGGCGCCGTACTACGGCGGCGTCGCGGCCGCCGCGTTCCTGGGCAACCTCAAAGTGGCGTTGGTGCAGGTCGCCGAGCTGGACATGGGCTCCGACGGCGACGGCGCCGAGGCCGGGTACCTGGGCTACGTGGACGGCGCGCTCAACAAGGTCGTGTTCATCAACCTGCGGGAGCACAACTACACGCGCAACGGGACGGGGCCGGGCCTGAACCCGGCGCCGCGCGCCGTGCGCACGTACAGCCTGAGCGTGGGCAACCTGACGGCGGGCGCGGGCGTGCAGCGGCTGTCGGCCAACGGCAGCGACGCCATCACGGGCGTCACGTTCGACGGCTGGAGCTACAACTACGAGCTCGAGCGCGGGCGGCCGGTCCGGCTGGCCAACGTCACGGTCGGCGAGAGGGTCAACGTCACTGGCGGCGTCCTCTCGGTCGGCGTCGCAGACAGCGAGGCTGTTATTCTGACGCTGGATAGCTAGCTTGGGATGTAGCACAAATTCAAAAGAAGCCAGTTTTTGGTATCGCTTTGTGTTCAGATTCTGACGGAGCTGGCGCACGAGGTGAATGGTTGAGTTGGTTTGAATGTTTCTTTTTCTTCGTAATGCCTGTGACAGAACCCTCGATCCAGAGTCGACACATGAAATTTGGCGTGGTACCTCTAATCCTCAATATCCATCCTGTCTCGGTCGCTCCATGCTCATAGAGGACCATCCGACTATAAATCAACGTTCCGCACCGCTATTTGTGCAGCGGGTATAATATAACCAAGACACAAATGATCATTAGAAAATAATAAAATACAGCTTGTGATATTCACGTTCCAACTCGGGCGCTCTCAAGTATGTGTACTGGGTCTGCTGGCTCGAGTCCCATAATCAGACTTCTCCCTCTCAAGAGTACTGTTGTGACCTCAGGGGAAGTTTCCTGTCTAGTGTGTTGAAGGCCATGGTGCGTGGCGTGTACGGCACGGCCGCGCTCGGCGTCTGCGGGATGCCGTGCATCTCCCACTTGTCATTGCGCCTCAGACTGGAGGGCGAGTTGGTGTCGTCATCCGAGTCAACGTCCTTGCCCCTCTTGTCGGCCTCGTTGGGCAGCATGGTCCAAATAGTCAGGCCGAGGTTGACAAGATAAACAGCACTGTTTTACAAGTATTAGCATACCATGTCTTCCGAGAGAAGGAAACTAACCCCTATAGGCTTGACTTACAGGAATATGACCGTCGCGGCATAAGTGCCCTTGGCCGTCCGGCAGGACTTTTGAATGCTCTGGTTCGCCGCCACGGTGCAAGGCTTTGCGATGTACCATGCAATGGGGCTCGGGTGGTGCGAGTCGGCGTAGTCTGGTCCCATCTGGCCGTAGACGCTGGTGGTGTAGAGGGCCGTGAGCGCGACATTGACAATGAGGCCGACTATCGGGTAGAAGCAGTGCATGATGATGGCGATCATCTTGGCAATCATCATGAACAGGCTGAGGACGGAAATGGCCACATTGAAGTTGGTAAGACTGCGAGACGGTGTCAGCATATAGTCCGTCGCAAATTGCTTGCCTCCTCTCTTCCATGGAGTACCAAGACTTACGTCGATGACCACACGAATGGAATGGTCGGTAGTGGTCTGTGGTTCGCGTAGGCGTAGAGTATGATGTTGGGACTCGAGTTGAAACCGAGGTCATTCCCGGCCTGCCATAGCTGCGTGCGGAAGAGGTCTGGTTGCGCGAGACCAAACAGCACCAACAGCGCGACGGTGCAGGCGAGCTCTGGTATCATCGCCCACCACAGGGCCTTGGTCGACCGCCATTCTCGGTGCAAGATTCTGTATCCCATGATGAGGGTCTCGATATTTGGCCGCAAGGCTGGCCGTGGCTTGGTTGTGTTGGTGTAATTAAGCTCGTAGGATCAAGCAGGCTGGGCTTCCCGGCGTTATATGGTAGATCTCGGAGTCGCTGTTCCGCCAGCAGATTGCGTATCACATCGGACTCTCACATAAGACGGCTCCTTTCGCGTATCTCTGGGATGAAATTCGCCGGTGTTGAATGCGACAAGAAGAATCAATCACAAATTCCAGATGACCATCTCACGAGAAAGGGAAAAGAAGGCTCGGGGAGAGCGGGCAGCGTCAGCCCATGAATACTTTTTTAAGAAACCACCCAACCAACCAAACCCAGACCCAAAGCGGGCGACGGGGAGGGCCAAATGCATGTTCAATCACAGCGAGACAGTACTGCAGTACAGCCAGACATGCAAATTGCGTCGCAACTGAGGGGGGTCACCCGGGTGTGAAGGCCAATCGGCAGGGTCGCACGCATGGCTGTTAAGCGCCGGGGAGGGGAGCGATCGTTGAGTGGGCGCTTCCGCCGGACCCCAGAATACAATGGCGGGAGCGGATTGGGTTGACGATCTCTAAGCAGTGGTCTGCGCAACCAATCACGCCGGCGATGCGCCTTCGAAGGGACCAAGCAGAGAGCTGCAGAGCTCACCCCAGCCGGCGACGAGGGTTTTCATTGGCCTGTTGGAACCTTTTTCTCTCCCCACCCCGGTCAGTCCCGTTCTTGTCTTTGGGGGCCGCCGGCTCGGCGATGCAATTCCCAGCCGCCGAACAGGGCCATCCCGTCGTGACATTTTGCTTTGTTGAAATATTGCTCTTCGATGGGCGCATGCCAGAGCGTTCTCGTACGACGTCAACCGACTGATTTGCAGGCCCAGCCTGGATCGAGCCGTCGCACGTATGCAACCACTGTAAATCTCTTCTTGCCACGAGGCCGTCACAACAAGGTCCGCGGCCGGATACAATGTGGTCGCATATCTGGTCCTGAGAAGGCCTTGACCGTCTATCACGATGCTGTGACGGCTTGGCGCCCCGATCTCTCGGGCCTGGGCTGGCGTTGGACGGGATGCCGATTGACAAGACGGAGGCTGCCTCAGGGTGAATCTCATCACCTACCGTCCAGCGGCAAGCCAGACGTGCGGTAGGCTCGAAATGTCAGAGTCCTGTTGTCAAACGTCTCCTGAATGTGAGCTTGCTTATGCCAGCTGTGGTGGGTGTAAGCATGGCCATTGTGGTGGGATCAGGACATCATAGCTGTTGCTGCATTTCCCTTTCAACAAGTCAAGACAACGAGAGTGAAAATGAGAAACTTCAAATGTGGATTCCGAAGATATATCCGGCATTGTTATTTCTATTATGCCTCGTACGGCGTCGTGAACATGAGGTTCAACGTGGGAGAGGTTCTGGCTCGGAGCTACGCGGCAAGTAGCAAGTGAGCATTCCATTACTCGTAGATACCGGCGTACTTCGTAGAGTGCAAAAAGTCCAATAAGAAGCAACGACCCCTGATTTCACCGATCGGCAATGGCGTCCCGGAAGGCTTCGTTTGTCCAATCCTCGACTGGGCATGGGATGACAATGTCTTCTTTCGACTATAAATGTCCCTAGCTGGATCTGTATCATGATGTGATTGCTCTTCATTGGTTGCACCCAGCGACAGCTGGTGCATATATTGATTTTAGATGGGCCGAAAGTGTATCACCGTGCTGACCACCCCTACGGTCCCCTAGCTTGTGCCTGGGGAAGTCAATCTCACTTGGTGGGTTGCCGGGATGTTTGTTCCTAGATACAGATTTAGATATAGATATATGAGGGCATCTTTTCGTCAATGGAATACAACCAAAGAGATCGTACAATAGCGGTGATTGCTGGCCTGCTTTCTGATCGGAGATCACGATCAAAGATGATCATCCGGTATGTCTACACGGCTTGCACGACCTAGGCGAGATGCACGAATACATCATCCGACCATATTTGACGATATATTGGGCACCTCTACATACTCATTTGCCTATGAGGAGCGTGCTATAGAAAAGAGCATCAAACAACCTACGTAATTGCACAGACTGCAGACCGTTATATGCAAATTACTTTGTGGCCTCATGTAGGTTGCCTTGACTATGCTTGTGCCCGGGCGTGGAGTGACCAGTCAATATGATATACTCGACGGATGTGTGCATGGCCTCCGCGGTGAGTGCATGGGAAGGAATATATGCTCCTGGAGAATCGAAAAAGCAAAGTTTCCTGCTCCATGTCTTTCGGCCATCATTGAAACATATCTTAGCAGGTACCGCTTGGGGTGTTGTAAGCAGTGGAAATGTGATCGACAAGCAAGAGTCAGTCAAGTCAAATCAACTGGATCAGATTGAAACCGCCATTTTTCCGACAAGGCTACCCCCAGAAAGAGCATTACTACTAGCATAGAAGAGCATGAGTATAGCAGCCTGCTTAAATGTGACATTTGACCTAGATCGTCACATATATTGCTACGGGGCTCAACTGTCACGCTGTTTGCGTAACACGCGAGGCTGTCAGAAGACGGCTGTGGACTGACAACGCGCATGCGGTATCGTCATTGTGTGTTTTGGGGGTGGCCTTTTAGGTGGGCAAACAGTGGTCAAGCCCCGTAATAATAGTTGCTTTCTCAGCTGGGTTCCCGCCGCCAATGCCATGGCCAGCCCAAAGTTGACGGGGTGAGCCAGGCGCAAGTTTGGAGCGGTCTAGAACTGACAAGATCGCCGATCTCCATTGGACTATTCAATGCCAAACCCGCCAATTGTCCATGCGAAGAAATGCTGCTGACAAGTAATTGTAAATATGTACAACTTGCTCGTGGTTGAACGGAATGCGAGCTGGCTGGTATTGTATGTCCCTTCTATCAAGCAATAGCCCTGCATGGACGCGCATTGCTGAGAGAGCAAAAGAGGGATTGATGCGACATGGACGAATTCCCAAAATGCCATCTTTTTGGCTCATGGGGATTGGACATTGAAATGCACCGCTGCCCCTCTAGCGCGGCCCCGGATATATCGGTAGTAGTGGGCCTTGACTCGGGAATGTGAGATCTGGGCTGGTTTTGAGACACACAGGCAGCAAAGTCAGAAGCCGCACGCACGCGTACAAGGTTTCTCTCGGCAGGGGGTGTTGCAACTCTTTTTTCTCCTCCGCGGTATCAATCAATTTTCCGTCTAGCTTTTCCTTCACGTATGTCAGGTCCAACGTGGATACGTCGCAGAAGATTTTAAGCCGCATGATGCGCCCAGTTTGTGTTGCATGCCTGATGAGCTCCATACTACGAGCAGGCTAGATTAGTATACTCCCCCGCGGCCGAATGATATCCCCAGGCTGCTGATGCGAAGCGACCCGACCAAGAGCTGGAGCCCGGGCGAGTCACGAGCCGAACGGTACATGCGAAGGTATTGCGTCAACGGCGGATGGTCTCTAAATAAAAGGACGTTAGCGGCCAATGCCATGACTGAAGTTCCAGGGACAGGGACCTCAGGACTGAGGTGGCTGGCCTTCAATGGAAATCCGTCGTGTTTTCTTGCCTACGGTTGCTGATCTACTGCGAACTATTGTGTATATTGAAGGTAGCGCTGTCAGCCTCTTGTCCCTTTACAGATAACAGCTGGTCAGGGGTGGTTCAGCGGAAGAAGTCAAGTCTTTCGCGCAGCCGAGGTCATTGGAAAAAAATATAGTTCGCGTCAAGGTGGGCATACCTAGCATCACTCAGCGTGCATAGTGATGATGAAAGAAGGGCCAGCTTCACCAAAAAAACACTGACGTTTGCTCTCGAGTAAAAGATGCGACAACTTTCTTTTGTTTCTCAGGTCGAGACAATCATCTCGATTCAGAGAATATCAGTTGACAAAGGCCCGCTGTTCTTCCCGTGATGCTTGCGTATGCTGCGGTCGATATAGGTCGGGTAGGTGGGAGCAATGTAGCATTGGTTGGCACTGGGCATGCGCTCTGATACAAAGCAATGGCGGCAGCAGAGACTGGTAGCAGTAAAAGATCGACACATGCCTGGTGGGCGTGTTGGAATATCCAGCCGCTAACAGTAAACGATGGCTTGCTGGAGAAGGTCACTGGTTTCTGGGCGGTCTCGCTCGAGGTCGGTCCTGTCGCCTGTTATTAGGTAGTGAAGATGACACGTTTGGACAGAGTTCAGTTCAGGGTCTACCACCTGCTGGGTACCGACTCCATGTTTGCCCGTGTTTTGTCACATATTATTCCGCACTTCAAGACTGATCCGCTGCGTTGAGTCTGCAAGAAGTATTCCAAGTGATAGTGTATATTCTTTCTGGATATATATAACTTCCAATATATACCTACCACGAAGGAATCACTGACCACACCCCAAGTTTCCGGTCCAGGTGGGTTCAATAAGGAGGGTACTGGGGGAGCTCTTGTATGTATAAGCTGGTGGGGTGCCCATGTTCCAGACCACCCCCAAGAGCTGGGTCTCTCCCATGTCGGATAACGCATTTGGGATTCTGGGCTCTTTAAACCTTTCCAGGGCCACCCAATCCTCTGCGCGTTTCATCAACCCGCCTGGTCACCTACCCTGTCCATTTGACCCGCACTCCGAATTATTACAACATTGAACATTGATTGCTACCTACCTCACATATCGTCCGATCGATACTCTCTAATGCTGCTTGCCTGCTACTGCTGCTGCTGCTGCTGTGCTTTGCGACCGTCGCCCTTTTCTCTCCCTCGTGTGTCGGATGTTCTTCTTCTTCGTCGGATTCAAAGGAAGTGAGTGATTGAGAAAGAGATATCCTAGGCAGGAGTGGGAATCGGCAAGTCCCTATAGTGGTCGGTTTTGGCTTTTCTTTATTTCCCATTTCGTCTGGACTCTCCGCCCACTTCCACTATTGGATCGATCGCAAAACCACCTGGCACCCGGCTTTGACGAACAAGCGAAAAGGGAAACCCCCAAATTGATTCGCCAGTCGCGCGAAATCTCGCTGCCAATTTGGGTGCCGCGACTTTGGAGATATCCATTTGCTACTACTACGCCTGCTTTTGTGCGCGCGCCTTTGCGACATCCGACACAGTTTCGCTCGTCGTTGGGCTTCGTTTGGATGCGTTGCCGTCCATCGCCTACAAGGAGTCAAGGACCCTCGTCCCCCCCCCCGGTAGTCGTTGGGCTGTCCACTTACTTCTCCATCGAGCGCTTTCCCATCGATCGATGGCCAGTGTCCGACGAGACTTCGTCCCTCGGTCACAGCTTCTGCCCTCCGCCTAGGGTTGCTTCTATTCCCATTGGGCCTGCTGCAGCCCCAAGAGGAGAGCAGAGGACCACTACCACTCTCGGGCCCCTCCCCAGGCGTTGGCTTCCCAAACGAGGGCTGGCGTTGTTCAAATGCCAGAATCTACCGGTTCTTCATGACTTTGAACAATAGACTAGAAGAGCTTCCTTTCCATGCGGCTACAGTGGACATCGTGACCACGACGCCTCCCCACATCGCTTCCTCTCACAACCCTCGGTACACCTACTCCTACCATCTGCCCCAAAACGTCACTGCCGATTCTCTCCCAACCACCATACCGGATCCGCCCTCGCAATCCACCCACGACAGACCCTTTTACAGCGCTGCTGCACTGCATGCTGCTGAGGTTGCGCTCGACGAGTGGCCTGAGGAAGTCGGCCGGTATGGTTTAAGTGCCGCTTCTACTACTACCACTGCATCTTCTCAGTCGCGACACTTGTACACCGACCAGTCCTCTTCCTCCCGTCGCCGCCCATCTGCCGGCCCTGGCTCGGTCTCCTCTCCACCGGCGCCGCAGCAGCTGCAGAGGAACAATACGAGAACGCATGGAAAACGGGTCCTCAGCGAAGTGGCACCAAGCAACGATCGTTCGGCCCGGCCACCTGCAAAGAAACCTCGTCCTGGTCCGCCTCCACCGTCCAAGATTGACCTCAGCGAATTCAAAACACCGCCTCTCCCACAGAAGCAGCCCGCCGTCACGTCGCCGCTATTCTTCTCCCACAAAACAAGACCTAGTCTGGTGCGGCTCCCACGCTTCTCGAGTTCCGAAGCTGCGGGAACCATGTTGAGAAGTGTTAAAGACCCTTCGGCAGCAGACGTGACCACCCTCAAGCTCGCACGGGGGACAGTCAGTTCTGCAAGTCCAGCAAGGTCATCGAGCACGCCCGGCAGCGGCAGTTGGGCCTCGCTCGAAGCAGCCGGTCTCACACGAAGCCCCGACTTACTCGGCGCACCCCCGGGGCTCCAATTCCTCCAAGGAATTGGTATACTTGAGCTGCTAGAGAGGGACGACAGACCGACATTTGTCGTGGACGGTGCGAACCCGGCCAACTCTAGTCCTGGGCCGTTTGTCATCCTGTACGCAAATCCCGCGCTCCAAGCTTCGGCCTGCATGCGTCATGTCCTCTATTCCGAGCTGCAAGATGAAGATGCAAAGCTTGATTTCGCGGCCTTCAAGTACTGGGTCAAAAGCCCTGGCGATCCCCAAGGCGGCCTTGACCTGTTTTTGCCCTCCTTCCATTACGCCGGAAGCGACTGGACCTGCTCGGTCATTCGCAACCGGTTTCGATTTGTGAGCGCCAATAGAAGTGCCGCATCTATAGCACGATCGTCGCCAGAGCCACAGCTCGAGAGGGAGACGAGTGTCGACTCGCGCGTGCGCGTACACACTCCCAGTGCGCAGCCAAGGACACCCAGCGACATAGTGATTCCGGATGCGCCAGATTACTTTGGTAGTGCAACAGTGACGAGCACATCAGGCGCCACCCTCGGCAACGATGCCGTGGATCGATTGTTCCTTGGTCGCCCCGGTGAATTCGCGTCAGATCATGGCTCGGTGCCGTCGGAAAAGCCTTCCTTCGACTGGACGCGCATTCCTTTGACGACGGATCTACCCAAACACGTGCAATTTGCTCGCTCCAGAGATTGGGCATCCACGCCTCTCGGCCCCATAGAGCACTGGTCAGCAGACTTGCGCGCCATGGCTAATATGGTCATGGGCAGCCCGCACCCAGCCGCAATGTACTGGGGGCCCGAACACATTGCTATTTACAATGAAGCATATGTGCCCATGGCGGGGCAGAAGCACCCGGAGTTGATGGGGCAAAGCTACAAGGTGGCGTGGAAAGAAATATGGTCCGAGATTGAGCCAATATTCGAAAGTGCCACCCAATCGGGCCAGGCCACCATGAAAAATGATCACCGATTGATCGTCAACCGTCATGGCTTCGACGAGGAGACCTTCTTCTCGTGGTCCATTGTTCCTTTGGTCGGCGAAGATGGTTCCGTAGTGGGGTTGTACAACCCTGCGTTCGAGAACACCAGGCGCAAGGTTGCAGAGAGGCGCATGCTTACACTGCGCGACGTGGGCGAGAAGACGGCCATGGCCAGAGACGTCAGGGGCTTCTGGTCTCAAGTCCAAGCGGGTCTCGAAATCAACGAAGACGACATTCCATTTGCCCTGGTGTATTCTGTCTCGGAAGATTCCGAGAGCGACATGTCCTCGATGCACTCGGGCAGCTTGTCGAATCCACCTCAGCTGATACTGGAAGCATCGCTTGGCATACCCGACGGCCATCCCCGGCTGGTCACACCACTTGACCTGAGGACCAGCACCGATGGATTTGCTCCATATATGAGAGACTCGATGGCCAAGGCCGGCGTGCCAATTGTCTTGTCAAAGGAGGATGGTACGCTTGAGGGGGGACTCATGGATGGGTTCACTTTCAGGGGCGCAGTCACATTTTGCCGATCTATAGTCATTTTCCCCATACACCCGACTACAGGTGGTGAAAGCGTTGTGGGCTTCCTTGTGATGGGTCTCAACCCGCAGAGACCTTACGACGATGATTATCAGCTCTTTATACACCTTCTGTCGAGACAGCTTGCGACCTCGATGGCATCAGTTGTCCTTTTCGAGGAAGAAATAAAGCGAGGACAGCGCGCCGCGCGCCTGGCCGCGCTGGACCGACAAGAACTGACCCAGCAGCTTCATTTGAGAACGCAGGAGGTGGAGGAAAGCGAGCTCAAATTTACCCGGATGGCCGAATTTGCACCAGTCGCCATGTTTATTGCAGACCACGAGGGTCTGATCACATACTGCAATGACATGTGGTTCGCAATCGCACAGAGGCCCAGGGACGATTATTTTGTCGACTCATGGATGGATGAAGTCAATGACGAGGATCGGCCTGCGCTGGAAGAAGCATGGCAACGGCTAACGCGACAGAAAGACGCGATCACGGTCGAGTTCCGTTTCAAGCAAGCTCGCGAGGAGAGTGGCAATGTTATTGAGAACTGGGTCCTGATGAGCGCATATCCCGAGAAGTTCCTGGATGGTAGCATCAAAGAAATCTTTGGCTGCATGACCAACATTTCTCAGCAGAAACTGGCGGAGCAAATCCAGGACCAGCGCCGCCAAGAGGCTGTTGAGCTCAAGCGGCAACAAGAGAATTTCATCGACATTACCAGCCACGAAATGCGAAACCCACTGAGCGCCATCCTCCAGTGCGCAGACGAGATCTCGGCTCTTCTAGGCACTTATAGGAGTAAGACGGAGTTCAATCGAGAAGCCGACAATCTCAAAGCAGCACTCGAGGCGTGTCTTGAAGCCGCCAACACAATCACGCTCTGCGCAAGTCACCAGAAGAGAATTGTTGACGATGTGCTCACCCTGTCGAAGCTTGATTCCCAATTGCTTCTCGTCACGCCTGTCGATGTGCAGCCAGTGGCCGTCGTGCAACGAGTCCTGAAGATGTTCGAGGGTGAACTCAACGCCAATGGTATCGAAATGACCTTCCAAGTCAAGAATCGATTCATCGACCTTGGAGTGGACTGGGTCAAGCTGGACCCCTCCCGCCTTCTTCAGGTCTTGATCAACTTGATGACAAATGCCATCAAATTCACCAACTCTCGAGCGCAACGCAAGATCATCGTGACTCTGGATGCATCGAAACACATTGTGGAACGTACCGACTCCCACATCTCATTCTTCCCTAGCGACCGGCCAGACACGGATGAGATCACAGACAAGCCTGACTGGGGTACGGGCGAAAAGCTGAACCTGCACTTTTCTGTCCAGGATACTGGTCCGGGTCTCGACGAGCATGAGAAGACACTTTTGTTCCAGCGATTTTCTCAAGCATCACCCCGGACTCACGTGCAGTACGGTGGTTCTGGTTTGGGCTTGTTCATTTCCCGCATCTTGACGGAGCTTCAAGGCGGCCAGATCGGAGTAGATTCGCAAAAGGGTGTAGGCAGCACCTTTTCGTTCTATGTACAAAGTCGCAGGGCCGAGGTTCTCAAGGACGAGACTGTCTCCGTTGCTCCACCCTTGACTCGAGCACCAGGGTCCTCCACTACGATAGAAAATCGGCAACCGCAGCGTGTCCCTACCCTGATAACGGCAAAGGCCCAGCCGGTGATTGCACCACCGCCAAGCCCGGGAAGACGTGTCTTTGACGTGCTGATTGTCGAAGACAATTTGGTCAACCAAAAAGTACTACAGAGACAGCTGAAGAACAGCGGCAACAATACTCTCGTCGCAAACCATGGAGGGGAAGCCATTGATATAATCAAGAAATCTCGATACTGGAAGGGCCACGAGCAATCTGGCTCTGAAATATCCGTCATCCTGATGGATCTCGAGATGCCTGTCATGGACGGAATGACATGCACGCGAAAGATCCGGGAGCTGGAACAACAGGGTACCATCGTCAGCCACATTCCCATCATTGCTGTGACTGCATATGCTCGTCCCGAGCAGATCGACGACGCCAAGGGCGCAGGAGTTGTAAGATGTCCCATTCTTGAAAGTCTCCCTCACTCGGTAGCTAACGCACTTGCCAGGACGATGTGATATCCAAACCGTTCCGCATTCCGGATCTGATCCCACGCGTTCAGGAACTCGTGGACAGGATTGCTTCAACCACTAAGAAATAGCACGACCGCGACATCAAACACTCTACCCCATCTCGATATCTTGGAAATCTTGAACACTGAGGGTTCGGTTTTGATTTCGCAACACGGCCTTTTAATGAGGATGAGATGAATTTTTGCAAGGCGTTTCGGTTATCAAACAGGCTCGGGATCAAAAAGATGGGCACATGGGAGCATTAGGGCCTACATCATACATCATGGTAATACCACAACTTGGCGAGAAGACGGCCTGCCAAGAGGGGAATGAACATTCCGGGAAAGAGTGCGAAATTCGCAAACGTAGTTGGCGTTTGGGGTTCAACAGAATCGCGCGCATTTGGGTTAGAAGCATATATTGCATCGGGCACAGCCATACTCATATAGATACCTATCGGCTGGCCCTGTCTTGTCTGTTATACCTTGCTACAAAAGCACTGTTTGCAGGAGGGCACATTGGAGAATACCATACATTTATTTCGAAAAGGCTGGTGTCCAGTTAGTGTGATATTTTATTATTTGCCGATCATTGACCCCGAACTGGAGTAAACCAAATGCCGAGTACTATAGCAATACACAAGCTATAGATGATACTCGTTGTGTGTCGATCTCGGGTCTGCATGTCGGAGAGCGGGGGGATGCCGATACTGGGACATATTGATAAGTTACGTCATTGGGTGGCTGCATGATAACTACTTGGACCCTCGAAAGCCTCCGAAGCCTCGGAGTAGTTGTATACCTAGTATTATCCTTCCCCAACGGGTCCGATAGTGCACAGCCAAATTCCCAATATGAAGACGGAAGGACAAGAAGACAAGAAGACAACCCTGACCGCCGCCGCTGCTGCGGACCTCCTCAGGCTCGGTCCCGCGGGCGACGAATGGGTCTACGACCGCGCGACCAAGACGTACGACCTGACGCGCAGCAATAGTCGGTCTGGCGTCAAGACGGAGGAGCCAGCGGGAAACGGAGGAGGAAGAGGGCACTACTACACGATCCCGACGAGCCGGGGCCCGGGCGGCACCTCGGTGCGCGTCGACCCGGCCAAGACGGCCCTCGTCGTCGTCGACATGCAGAACTACTTTCTCGACGGCAAGCTGCGGGACCACGCCGCGGGCCTGGCGGCCGTGGCGGCGACGCTGGATGTCGTGGCGAGGTGTAGGAAGGTCGGGATTCAGGTACGTTTTTCTTGTCGTGAGACTGGTCTGGGATGGGTTTCGGTTTTCTTTTGGAACTATGAGCAGAGAAAATTTGCACGTGGCGCATGGAAAATGGCCGGCTATAGCCCGACATGCCGGACCCCCAACATCTCGTCTTTCTTTCTTTCCCCTCGACACACGCAGAAAGCAGAAAGCAGAAAGCTCACGTCGGTGTTTCCCCGCAGATCATCTGGCTCAACTGGGGCCTCACGGACGCGGACCTGGCCGCCATGCCGGCGAGCGTGTCGCGCAGCTTCTCGCGCACGCTGATCGACCCGGCGCACCGGCCGCGGCGGCTCGGCCTGGGCGCCGACCTGGGAGACGGCATGGGCCGGACCCTCGTCGCCGGCGAGTGGAACGCCGCCCTGTACCCGCCGCTCGCCGCCGCCGTGGGGTCGCTGGACAAGCATTTGGACAAGGACAGGAGTGAGTTTTCTTTCTCTTCTTCTTCTGCTTTTTCCTCTGTGTTGCTGGATGTTACCTCTTTTCGTTTATCTGTGGCGCGGTTTGGGAGTGGTAGTCCCCCTCGGCTTTGCCCGTGCAGTACAGCCACCCCGAGGATGCCCGGGGTATAAGGGGGCTGAACTGGCGCCAACGCTTGCTGGGCTTGCCGTCCAGGGTAGCCAGCGGCATTCTCGTATTTGGACTCTGGGGGGAGCCAGGCACTTGCCCCCGAATCTTGCTCCCTCGTTTGTATATGCGTTTCTATAGGCTGACCCGATACGGCGATTTAGTGTCGGGGCTCTGGAACCAGCAGACGCCGCTCTGGCGATACCTCGTACAGAGCGGGCACAAGACTCTGCTGTTTGCTGGCGTCAACACGGACCAATGGTGAGTTTCTTGCGACACGCGAAATAATTCATGAGTGTCCCTTTTTTGTAGTAGATGGCATCTTCGTACAGAGTACTGCTCGGAGCGTCCGTGTCCCCTTGGGCTCTCCTCAGAGTGTCTCAAACGGGAAAGCCATCTTGGCGATACGAGATGCGCTGTCCCAAAACGGCATCAAAAGTCATCGTTCTTCTTACCCGCGCCGCTGTTTGTCACAACTGAACACGGGCAGGAAAGAATTGTTTTCGGCCCGCTACCCGCGAGACCGGGACACATTGTGTGCTGGCTCACAAACAAGCCAAGAGATTGACAAGCAACTGACACTTCTCCCCCTTCGTCGAATAGTGTTCTCGGGACGCTCTCGGACGCGTACAACGCGGGCTGGGACTGCATCATGGTGGAAGACTGCTGCGCGACGACGACCGAGGGCGCGCACGACGTCTGCATCCACAACGTTACCGTGAGTTTTTAATCATTATCTCTCTCCCGTTCCCCTCAGGCGCAACGAATTGTCCGCTGCTAGGTCACCAGTGTATAAAGCTGATTCGGGCGGTACAAGAACTCGTACGGCTTCGTGGTCGACAGCAAGGGTTTCACGTCCGGGACCCTGGCGACCTAATCACAACAATACGGGCGGGCCAATCGGACGAAGAGAAGGAGAAGGAGAAGGAGACGAAGCGAAGAGAATAAATTGCTTTGGCAGAAAGAGAGAGGCCTTAGATAAGCTGGAAACGTTGGTAGCCGAGTGTGAAATTATGGTTATTTAGTTAGCTCTTGTTTTATAGCGACTAGCTCCGGGAAGAAGTGTTTGCGTTGCTGATGAGCCAAGCGCGTGATTTCCTCTGTTTCCCGCGCCGCTTGCCTGGGCGCCCAGACTTTTGCCAGATTCGAATGTTTTCTCGAGTGTGATTGCGTGGTCCTGGATCTGTCTTTGCGCCCTTTTCTTTCCCTGGTTCAGATTCTTCAGAGCGTGAAGAAAAAAGGGGGGTGGTTGATCGCATCTTATCGTCATCGGCGATTACTCACTCGAGCATCTCAACGTTTAAATCTCGAAAAGGCGATTGGGCCGCCTGCCCCTGGCAATGAGTCCATGACCGACCCGGCGGTCAAGAGAAGAGAAAAAGAGCCAAATCCTCAATAGTCGAGGAGCACGTCCACGGGGTAACCCTGGCATCGCCAGTCTAGCATATCTCTCAGTGGATGTCGTCTCCCGGGGCACTGGCCGCCCGGGGGACAGTGTAATGAAGATCGAAAGCTCCGCCGAGACCCGTATCTGGCACCGAGCTAGTAGTCGCTTGGGCGGCCCTTTTTGACGTGCTCCCGCTTGGTACGAATAGGGTAAAAACAGGGTCCATTTCGCGATAGCTTGGCCATCCTACCATAATAATCTCCACCCTCCCAACGACATCCACATCACGATAAAATTTCTAGGAGGCAGGCAAGGGAGAGCAAGGTTGGGGCAGCTCAGTTTGGAAGGTGATGTGCTTCTTTTCGATTCATTTTCTGCTGACCATGACCAGGTCGTAAAAAAATATCTAACCTAGTGGGGTGGGTCAGTCTGACCAAAGAAAGCTTGTGTTCCCTCCCTTCTCCTTCGATCATGAATTGTGGTCGTGTACGACGTTTGTTGTGATTGCGCCGTTTGTGTGTATTCTTGTGACCGGCGAGATACTTGCAAGCCGAATAGTACCCTCCTTGCCAATCATACACCAACATCGAACCACCAACCCAAGAAATCCTACACCCCTGGCCACGTCGAGGTGACTTCAAATTGCGCCGGAATGATGTCTTGGTTGTGTAACTCCTCCAATATCTCTCTGCCGAATGAGGATTGTGTGTGCGCAGACGTCGTCTAAAAATGCCATGTGAATATGTATATTTGGCGAGGAAGAGAGAGAAAAATATGTATATCCGGAACGCCGTTTGCCGTAGTCCGCCGGGTGACTTTTTGTTTGAAAAGGAATAGAAACGCCGCGCCAGATGCAAATGCTGATTGAATTATCGTGTGACTCGGAGTCCCATCGTGTTGTTGTGTGTTCTTCGTTTCAACGTGTTGGAGACTGTGGTCGTCTTTGGTGTAACGCATTATTGTAATCGTACGGGTATAGTATGTCGTCGAGCTTTGAAGCTGGAGCTGGGAGCTGGGAGCTCAACCAGACTGTATCACGACATCGCCCAGGCATTTGCCGTAGCTGCAGCACTTCTCTGCTGCAATTTCTCCTTTCAGGATGCCGTCGCGAATGCTCTGCTGTAATGTTAGAATCGAGACCAGGTGATAGTAGAAGACGGTAATGTGGAAGACTCACGTCTGGGCAA
Source organism: Pestalotiopsis sp. LF_19_12 (assembly GCA_023510015.1). NCBI lineage: Eukaryota > Fungi > Ascomycota > Sordariomycetes > Amphisphaeriales > Sporocadaceae > Pestalotiopsis > Pestalotiopsis sp. LF_19_12. Next base: position 18,814 of record JALYBT010000125.1, read on the forward strand.
CGCATGGGCGAGGCTTCAACCAGGGCGCCTGTGGCGAGCATGCTGGCCAGAGCCGACAGGATGTACTGGAAACGCATTGCTGCTTGGTGGATTGACACGAACTTCTGTTTGCGTGTCGGAAGAGAAGAAGAGGAAAGGAATACCAGTGAGCTCCCCCGGTGGACAAAGGTCCGTAAAGCAGTCGGAAAAAAGAAGAATGGATGCAGGAAAAGAGAAGAGAGGTGTGACTGAGACGCTGCGAGTTGAGATACTATTTGAATTTATCTCAATGATGGATGGGCAGAGCAGAGCAGGGGGGTCGAGAAAGATATGATGGAAGCGTGGAAGTTTGATGGGTCCGAGATGGGTCAAGTCTCCCAAGGGTGCCACCAAAAACTTAAGGTAGTTCGGTGGAGTAAACGAACGGCCTTATTATTCCAGTGGAGGACCGAAATATCAGACGGCAGGAACGGGGAAAGAAGAAAGAGGAATAATCAAGCCCCGAAAGAGGAACAAACGGGACACAAACGTTTATTCGGGTAATCTGAGACGACTCCCGAGAGGAAAAGACGTGGGGGGGATGCTAGTACCTTGTATAACCTGGAAAGGAAGTCCGAAGATGAAAGATGCGAGATCTAGTGTAACAGATGCGATCTCTTCTTGTTCTTGGTAATTATATCTTGCCCACAATGTGCGCATCTGTAGGTAACCAGGCAGCCTAGAAGAACGATGGACCCGGATGGACGTTGTGCAACTGGCTCGGCCTCAGCTTATCAGTAGTATAAACGATGCAGCCCCGAAAAGTCCACGCAGGCAGCCACACACCTTACGAGAAGCTACAGGCTGTTCCAAAGCAAGTGCGGTGGGAAAACGCCCACCGATGGCCGGTCAAGGTCTATGGAAACGCGTCGCCCGAGTGGCTGCGTGGCTGCGTTGGATCACAGGTCCCTAGGTGAGCTGGATGCACTCACTGTCTTGGAGGTCGCCATCCCGTTCCCTCCTGCATATGCCTCGTGTGTGGCCACTGCATCGGATGGGCTGACCAATGCACGCACGTACGCTTAGTATACCACACTGCACTGGTGATCCATCCCCGACCATACATACGTCAGGCTCTCGGGCTATGCAGCACTCAGAGCGCCGCATATCGAAATGATTTGCTGTGGGGGCTTCGTCGCACTTGGCGGTCATAGCCACGGGATTGGACAGGGCAGTTGTGCACTATTCTTCAGCAAACCGGCAGCGCTGTAACCAATGCAACGGTCGGGTAACAGATCCAAGCCGGCCAACGTTCGTCATCCCATCTCAGGATCTGGAGGAACGATAACCTTGTGCTTATTGGCTGCTCCTTTCGACGCACTCGGTTCATTTCTGCATTGTAGGACAATCCAACCTGACAATTCGAGACCACGACACAAACTTCTCCGGATAATAGACTGCAATCAGGTCTGGAACCGATACTGACGGGTAGGTATTGTCTAACCTTCCTAGAGGCTACATGTTAGTAGTAAGGTATTCGCTACACACTTTCTAGGGCTCAGCTTAAACAGAGTGGCAGACAACAAAGCCACTCGGGATCGCCGGGATATACCAAACTCAAACCACAAGAAAGTTGTTGATCTCTGAGCTTCCCGCTCGGTAGGTTCCATATCGCCTCTGATGAGCGCAAGCAATAAATAGAAACTCGAGCTCGCCATGCGTTTGGCTTTTGCTGGTGTCCGTAAATCAGAACAGTGGGCTTTGCGCTGATGTTTTTGACACCGGGCGAATCGGAACAGAACTGCCAGCGGCTGTATTCCTTCTGGCCAGCCCGGTCGTCTGAAACACGCAAGCTCGCCCCGTAACACATGTCAGACCGGGACACATGCACATGTAAAGATTCCCTTATCACCGACCACATCACATTTCAGTACAGTAGAAAGTCAGCTTGGCTTGTCGAGGCTGAGTTGTCAGCCCTGTCAGCGCTGCGTCATTGGCCCCAGATATTCCTCCGCCGTCTTGCGCGGGACGGGCGAAACCCGATCCAAGTCACCCCACTGCCACCATCACCCACTAAAAGATTCTCCAGTGAACCAACCAAACCAAGCAAACCAACCTCCAGGCTCCAGCTACTCTCAAATCCAACCTCACTCACTGCCCTCCGCCACTCGTAAAAGAGGGAGACTCGCGATGTGGCAAGTGGCCAGTCTTTGGCACTGACGATGAACGCCCCTCTCGGCCTTTCGGTTTACTATTTACAGATTCAAGGTTTGCATTATCCAGCCTGACAGCGGGATCTGAGTTTGCATAAACAATCTTCAAAGGATGATCGGCGTAGGCTCGTCATGCCATGCCATGCACACCACCCACATGCAGCGGAGGAGTCTTACGGATGCCCAACCGAAGTCTATCCTAAGATCCGGAGGATTCGACTGTCCCACATGGGAAAAGGGCTTTTTTAAGGTGCAAAGGTCACAGTGAATCAACAACTATGCTCCTCTGACGCAGCCACAGGAGCACACATTCTCGTCTTCAACTTGGATAGACCGGGTCTAAACTAAAGCGCAATATCCTGGCTCCCCCTTCGAGGCAGAATGTGTGATACCGCCTGCCTGGAGCTGAAATCGATGGAAATCCTGCTCTATATGTAGGATCTATGCATGGACTGTTACGCAAATGCCCAATCAGCCCATGCGAATGTTCGAAATGGCGGAAGCCTCGTACCTTGGCTTGAGAACAACGAGACGACCAAACTCGCTTTCTCCATCGCAGCCATTTATCGACGCAGATCGTGAAAGCAATATCCCTTTCCTAGGTATGTACTCATGGACGAATGTAAACAAAGATGCATACGTTCGACATATAAAGTTCAAGCCATGGTTTTTCCCTCTTGACCAAAGCGCTGTATTCATTCACCTTACATGTCTCAGTCACGGCTTCAAGGGCCCAGACCTTGATATGGTTATCTTTGAGCCTACATATGCACGATGCTACCTGCTTCCCTCGTTCTAATAATAATATCTAGGTAAAACATGACAGACAGTTTGTTTGTGAGAATGCTGTCGGTCAAGTCCATCATGCATGTGCATCGCAGGAAAACACTGCACAACAACACGGTGGGCCTTGCTCTTGCAGTTGTGACATGCTAGCTGCCAGTTCTTATTGTTGCTGCCCCAGCCGCATGTTTTCTTCGACTGCGAACACGGCTTCTTGGATATCTTGATATATATCAAGTCTTCATTCCAAAAACGAGTAATGGACACAACATAGACTTACGTTGATGGCAATGTAATCCGGGCCGGGCACCTTTCTTTTAATCCTTTTCGATTTATATATATCTCGAAATGAACGACTCTAGACCCCCCTGTTTACCGATTGCGACCTTGTTACTGTATGTCACGTTCCATATCTTCTCTTATGGTACCGATTTAATGATTTCTAGAGACTATGGGCGTGTCTGTTGATCTGGATATTTGCAGCGCAGTGCGATGAAGGGTGGTGGAAAACGAGCAGCGAGGTCCTGTAATCTCTCTCGTGGATAGAGTGTCGCAGATACGCACCAAACGTTGTATAGTATATTTCAAGTAAGTTGTAGACTTGTACCCATATCTCCGGGGTCGATCACTTACGCCGCTTCGCATATTGACTGATTCATTGGAATAGAGGCACCAGTCCATCGGAACGAATGTCAAACACTTCATGACCTTTTTGAAATCAGAGTTTCAGTTTAGAAGATCGGATTCTTCACATCTGCTTTGCTTGAGAATCCACTAGAAATAGAGGGAAAGGAAATCTCGAAAAAAAAAAAAAAAAAAAAGAAAAAAGAGAAAAAGCATAAGCCGGCATGATACTCAGACTCTGCAATACACCGAATGGCTATGGACTGCAACTTGGAGCTCCAGCTTACTGACGACTCTGCCACAGAAATAGTTGAAGAGGAACAGATTGAGACTGCACATCCATATACACGCTGTTCTTTTCATACCTGTTGGAGCAAACAGTGTCTAGATGAATGTCAAGTCACAGATCGTATCCGTTCCGACTGAATTTGTGCCGGGCTCGCCAGTCAGCTGGCGTTCCAAGTTACAGTCCGTAGTTTCTCAGCGTGATATAAAACCTTGGGTATTAGATATGAATGCAGCCTGTCGTATTCATCGAACACTCGCAAATCCCTCCAGGGACTCTGCGAGATGGGTTCTTTTTCTTTCCTGGGGATAGCCTCCTGACGTACGGGACCAGCGATCTGGTCGGCTTTGGGAGTCAGTCCGACAAGCTTGGTCGGCCCTTTCCCAAATGATACGGGCCAGTATTTGCAGCTGGCACTTGTAAGAAAAGTTTCCCTGCCTCCTTGGCTGTTAACACCACCTCGCCTGCGTGGTAGTTCCCAGCCAAGAGTCCTTGCCAGCAAGTTTTGATAATGCCGAAGACGGCCACTCCCAACGCGATAACAGGTGTCTTCTCGGCCAGGCCGAAATATCAAGCAAAAGCCATGCAGATTGCTCTTGGATGAGAATAAAAAGATCAAGTTTCTATACATATATAGCACTTTTAAATCTTGGAACTTTTCCTCCAATATTCTGAGTTCTGAAAGACGGGAGCAAAATGTGAAAGGGCTGCTAAATGTTTATACATCTTCTGGTCGCTGGCTTCAGTATGAATCAACCATAACACTGGACGTTAGTGTTCCTGTTTTTGAGAGGTCGTTCCCGTATTCTGGTGGTTCGTTCATTCCTAGGTAGATCTATCGTGACTAGCCATCCCTATGACGAATGATCTTGTGCCTCGGATGACAGACATGTGGTCACGTACGAACCACCGTGGGCGGGTTCTGTTTCCAAGGGTATAATTTCTATATCTGTGAAACTGGCTACTAGATAAACACATACCCATGAGAAAACGAAAAGGCATCATCCCAAGCTCAGTACCTGAGCTCCTGGCCCACGAGCCTCTCGCTCAACTCCCACAGCCTGTCCGCATCGACATCGCTACAGGCGAACTCGTCGCACGGCGCGACCCACCCGTTCTGCAGGTACGCCGGCGACCGGGCGGGCAGCCCCGGGTCGAGGGCCGCGACGAGCAGCGCCGCGGGCGATCTGCGCAAACGTCTTGAGCCGCGGACTCGGTCTCGGCCAAGTCGGCCCACGTCAGGTGCCCGGCCAGCGCCGTGTCGCCGTTGTAGCCCGGGCGCCGGCCCAGGGCGAATGCGGACAGGATGTTGGCCCGTCTTGGCCTGCCCGTACACCGTCCACCGCTGGTACGCGGGTGCCGGCGGAGAAGTTGTGGTCGCCGAAGCGCACGGGGCTGACGAGGTAGGCCAGGTTGACGACCCGCGCGCCCTTTCCGTCGGATTCCGCGGCGGCGGCTCGGAGCGCTGGGACCGGCAGGCTGGTCCGGAGAAAGTGGCCGACGTGGTTGACGGAGAACTGCATCTCGAAGCCCTGCTCGTCCAACGTGTAGTCCTTGATGGCCATGTTGCCGGACGGGTTGATCAGGACGTCGATGCCGGGCGCCGCCGAGAGGATCTCGGCGGCGGCCTTCCGGACCGAGGCATGATCAGAAAGGTCGACCTGAACAAACGAGGTCTTGATCGACCCGTCGACGGACTTGATGATTTGAATGACGGGCTCGACTTTACTTCTGTATATATGCTTATAGATATCAAATATGGAAGAAGATAATACGGAAACTCATATACCGGTGTGGTTGATGATGGCTAGGATTGAAACAACTAATATAATACATTTCCCAAGCATAAATAAATAGAATACAGCTATGGTGTTTAGAAATCAAAAGACACGCTCAGCTAAGGGATGATCATGACGATCTACGCTTTCTGATTGCCATGTAAATACGATAACCCGGAGAATGCGGCCGTCTGTGACCTCTCCGACCTTTGAATAAGCGACATGTGGGCGACATGCAAGCAATACTGTATAGCAACATCGTTCGCATGATTGGGTATACGCGTTCTTGTCGTTGTATCTCGATTCGCTTGTTGCGCTTGCTCGTCATACTTGGGCATATGCTCGATGACACTCCCGATTGCAAACACCGGAAGAAACACTTTCAAAGCATAACCAGGTAGCATACCTGCAAAAAGGAGCTCACAAGACTTGGTGACCATGCCAATATGCCGCGTATTGTACCTATCGCTGCTATATTGGCAGTCAAAGGTATAGCGAAGGCTACCCCGAGTGTTCGAGTACGTAATGTCGAATGTCTGGTTATGGCTGGAGATGATATATGCATACATACCTATATACATTCATAGGTATACATGTCAATCTGATAGTTCGACTCGATATGTTCAACTCAGGCGACTTTTTTCACCTGGTGATTCCAGTAGCATGGTTGGACAACGTTTCGATCTTAAATTTACATTTACAAGTTTTTTTTTTGTCTTGAATATGATAGAAATCACAAACATTATATACTAGTGATAAGACATTGATGAATTTCGCTTGCGCATGTACCAAAAAGTATGGAGGGTATCTTGAATAAACAAAAGATATCCAAGAATAGGCAAGAATCAAACACGAACGATGTCCAAAAGAAGCTTAGAAAAGAAATCCGTCCGTGTACAGTTTTGTCTGCGCCTATGTAGCGATCACAACCCGTCCACCAATCCGGAAACCGCTTATTTCAGGGAAGAGAGGAAGTTCATGACGGCGGAGAGGACGCTGTCAGTCTCGGTGATGAAACCATCGACGGTGTCGGAGGTCAGGGACGAGGAGAAGTCGACCGACGAGTCGAGGACCTTGATGGAGGCAGTAGAGTCGGAAGCACGGAAGACGGCAGCGATCTTGATGTAGTCCTCGGTGGGGCGGTCGAAGTAGTCGGAGCTGCCGAGGGAGTTCAGGAAGTGGAAGGTGGACTTGGCCTTGGTGTCACCCTGGGACAGGACCTCGAAAAGATCGGCCTCACCGCAACCATCGCTGTCGGAGTCGGTGGCCCAGCAAGAGCAGTCACCGTACTGCTGGGTACGGGGGATCTTGCCGTTCAGGAGCCAGATAGCGGGCATGTCAGGGTTGGTACCCTCGGAGGAGCCGGAGAGGGGCATGGTGAACTCGAAGAGGAAGACCTTGTCAGCACCACCGAAGCCCTGGTAGGCCACGGAGTCGGGGCGGTAGTATCCGCAGTCGGCATCGTCGGCGGTACACTCGACATCGGAGAAGATGGCGTACTCGACGTTGTCGCCAACAAGGACGTTGTCGAGGACGGTGGAGGACTCGGCACCAGTGGTACCGTCGGCGCTCAGGTAGGAGAGGGAGTTACCGAACTTGGTGTCCCAGGTACCGGAGCCGGCAACACCACCCCAGGCACCGACGAAAGTGACACCATCGGCGGTGCCGTCCTCGGCGTTGTAGTAGGCGATACGCTGGTAGTCGCCAGTGGCAGCAGCGGCGGTGCCGGTGGAGGTGGCGGAGGTCTTGGAGGACTTGGCCTTGCTAGTGGTGGAGGTGGCAGCGGCGGTCGTGGTGGCAGCCGAGGCCGAGTCGGCGGAGTCATCGGACTCGCCGGACCAGGTGTTGACCCAGGAGACGGTCTGTCCATCGATGACAGCGGTGACAACGTCGCCGACGGCACGGGCCTCCTCCTTCTGGGCCTCGGTGTGCTTCTTGTGGAGGTGCTGGTGGCCGTGGCGCTTGTGGACGTGAGACTTGTGCTCCGAGCGCTTCTTGGTGGAGGCAGTGTTGGGCGTGTAGACGGCGAACTGCTTCAGCTGAGTGGGACCACGAATGTGGACGGAGAGCTATATCGGATGTCAGTATACAGTGGTCCAGTATATGTACAATTTTCGAGCGTAGTAAATCTGACCTCCTCGTTGAAGGGCGCAATGGAGCCAGAGTAGGCCTGGGACTCGAAGGTGCAGTCACCAGTGGTGGTGTCCATGTTGGAGACGGCCTTGTAAGAACCGCTGGTGTCGAGACCAGCGTAGCTGATGAGCTGGACAGCCTCGCAGTACCAGTTTCCATTCTCGAGGAAGGACGTGATGGAGCAGTCGGCGCTGACGGCAGCGGCCGAAGCCATGACCATGGCGGCGGAGTACTTCATTTTGACGGTTTTTTTTTTTGAAAAGTTCCTCTCCAGATGTGATATCCTCCTCCAAAGAACAATAAGACGGGCCGGGACTTTTTGAATAGACGGAACGGCGACGGGCGGAACAATAGAAATAGATCTGGTGGCAAGCAAATTAAAGAATAAATTGCTATTGCTGAATCGAATGGCTTGTGGTAAAAGAGTGGCGTGGTGAGATATCACCTGAACAATGAGTGACTTCGGTTCCGGGACGAAGAGGAGACCTAGAAACGACAAAGCATTCGTTGCAGCAAAGGAAGGAAGAAAAGAGGGAAGAAGGGGGTCAAATATGAGAGTGAGAGTGAGAGCCGGTGCCAAGTTTAGGAGATTTAATGAAGGCCCTCTACCTTAGGCGTGGGCATGGGTATGGGCATGGGTCAACTTGGGGGGTTCGTTCGGTGGGAGGGGGTAGGGCGTGCGTGTTGCCTGTGGGTGTATTATGAGAGACCCGATCAATTTGTTTTCTCGTGCCCACACGCACCCAATAGGCCCCCAGTGGTTCTCTCATCTTGGACCTCTCCTTGGCTCGGGGGGCCGGGGCACAGGGGGATCCTGCCAGCGCGAACTGGGCTGGGAGCAGGTCTCAATGCTTGGAGAGTCGACAGCGACTTGGCCCGTGGCACACAGGGACGAGGAGGCTAGACCACAGATGGCATCTCCACAGATTGTCTGGGCTGTCTGGCTGCCTTCCCCGTTCTGGTCCGTACCTGCATTTGATCAAATCGCACCGGCAATGAGCCAAAGGAGTGACTTGGACATGGCAGCGTTTCTAGCGGCAAAACACAAGTCACTCCAAACCTGAGATGGCGCCAGGGGGATCTACGGGCTATGCCCAGCGGAGCTAGCAGGGGTGTGCCAGGAACAGCAAGAAACTTTGTCCCTGCGTCTTTTTGGAAGGAAAGGAAAAAAAGGATCTGGGATTGATTGGATTGACTGATTGATTGGAGAAGGGAGGGGGTGTGACGAGTGACATGAGCCTTCAGGTACGACACAACGCCTCTTGGCTGTAGGTAGGATCGCAAAATTGGCATGTACGTCCGTCGCACCCAATCACACGTCGAGCTGCCAGTATTTTCATTCCATCCAAGGGGCACATTGGCCGCAGCAAACCACGGCCTGTTTCTTTCTCTCTTGTCTACCGCACATTGTATGGAATGAATGCATGATTGAAATTCTTTAACCAGATCCCCGTGTTTTGTGCCTGTGCTGTGTCTAGGCCCTCTGCTTCTTTGTTCTTCTCAGTGACCAAGAACTAATGCGACACCCTCCGTATTTTGAATTCCCGTCCGTTGTCTGACGATTAAGCCACAAGCGCTGGAACTTCGGACGAACTTCCATTTCATCGGCAACAAGCTCACAGCCAAGCTTTTCGTGTCTCTCAGGTTGCGATCGACCCAGATACATGAACTAGCGGTTCTAGCCCAGATCACCTGCCACAGTTGCATTCGACAGCGGCTCGACGGGCTACGGATTTAGCAGCACGTCAAATTGGAACGATTCGAAGTACTAGTGAGTGATCAGTCGGCATGCTTTTACAGTCGATGCCAATACATACGGCTTCCAACCCAGGGGGCAGCTTGAAATATGATCAGGTCAAGACATTTGAAGACCCGGGTGTACGAAAGACACGCATACAAATCTGGGGGGCCCGCCCATAGAACGGGCTCGCAGTTCTGGAATTCCTTGGCGTTGGTTTGTGCTTCAACCCTCATCAGCACCCATTACCTATAACTTGATCGGTCTTTCATGTACGTACGCGTTCTTCCTTCAGGAGTCAAGTTGACTATTTTAGTACCGCAAGTTTCATTACCTGGATGGTGCATCTTTTTAGAAAAGGAAAAGGAACAGACCCCTTCCGTAAATGGCAGTAAGCAGAGTTCAAGTTGGCAGCGGGGTCCCGCGCCACCGTCGCTGGCCCGGCTTTAAAAAAGTGCGCTGGTGCTTTGGGGCCGGCGCCTGCAGACTCAAATCAGAGCGCCAAACGGCTTGGGATTTGCTTGGGTTCAATCTCCAAGATCAATGATCCAAGACCGGCCCAATTTCTCTGGCTGTGCTGTCGACGCCTGTCGTGCAGACCCGTGCTCCGGGGGGCGTCTGTTGATCACTTAATTGTGGGCTACCTCATCTTGCAGTTTGATGAGAGACAAGAGAAAGAGCTCAGGCCTTTTTTTGCAGGGCAGTCATCAATCAAGTCTGACAAAGAAAGGACGAGAGACGGATTCCCCTTCGGCCAGCTGCAGCGGATGCAGAATGACGAATCGCGGGGTATCTTATCGAACGATGCCATCGCCCTGCCTGCTCAGCAGGAGATCCATGCCTCCATCGCCAACGCCCACTGGTAACCCGACCGCAATTCTGGTACGGTGGCTCGCACAAAAAAGACTCGCCCATTTCCCACTGCGACACGTCACCCTGCTTACCCAGAATTGCTGTGGATTAGGTATCTATCAACTGGAACCCTCAGCCTCGCACATACGTCGGCTTCCGCTGGTCTGACCCCTCTGGGCTCTCCGTTGTGAATGCACTTGCATATTCGTACCTGCATACATTACATATGAGGCTGCAAGGAGAATACGATAGGCGCAGACCACATACACGAATCCGACAGCGCATACATATCTGACATACCCAGACACCAAGACGGACGGGAAACCAATCGCGAACAAGGCAACACCCGATGAATTTTGGGTTGCAAATTGAGTTGGACTTGGCACCACCACCACTGCAACACTGCAGCCCGTTTTGTTTTGTTTTAACCTTTGGGCAATCCCTCGTGGTCAACCGGCGGGACCGGTACCTGCATCAAGTGATGCAGGGACAGCCACGCCTCAACTTAACCACCACCTACGGTGTGGACATGCCTTCTTGCATCATTCATCCCGAATCGCGAATCGCGCATCATTGCCATCATGATCATCATCGATCGCATTGTGTCGCGCACTGTTGCTTTGTCGAGGAGGACGGACAACAGATGCCCATTGCCAGCAGCAACCGGTGTTACCGGCGCAGTGGCCGCCCGCTAGAAGATCAGATCGAGAGCTCAGAGAACCACCCCCGTCTCGGTCGTTCTGATAGGGTTCGCTGCATCCACTGCCGACCCGTGTGGGAGGGCGCATTCCACCCATGGGCCGCCCTGTTTGTTTGGGAGCAAGAATGTTCGCTCTCATCCGAGAAAACTGTCGGGTGCTGGCAGCAGACTTGGCTTATCCTTTCCATTGATTCCAGAATCTGGAAATCTTGGGCAAGGATTGCAAACGCACGTGCCCATTTGTTCGGTCGCCATGACATCTCTTTTCCGTGCCTGTCATCAACATTGACATGCTGTCGGTCTTATTCATTCCTACATTCCACTACCTGAACGTGCCCAAAAACCTCATATAACAATTATATTACTGATCGCACACTTGAAAGTATTTAGGCAATGGCATCTCTCTCTTCCGGAATTTAGCTTCGTGTGGACCAGCGTCCCCGAGCTTCGCCAAGTGCGATATTTTATTAGCCTGTTCTCGGGCTTCTTTCAGCTCGTCTGGTCCAGTCCGCCGCCACAGAAAGAATGTCTATACCGCAGGCCACGTGGAGTCCCGCCGGGCCGCGTGTTGTCAATGTCTTTTTTGGTTCGACACGGGCCTCTTTAGCATCCTCTCTACGGAGCACAATCCGCCTGCCGATTTGTCCATCTTCTTGTCGTTTACCAGGAATCTGATCAGGCGTGATTATCCGTCGCAATTGATTCTGGTGTCAAACATTGTGCGGCAGATGCTTCTTTTCTCCAGCGGATCGCCCGTCCCTCGCACGTGGCACTGAACACAACGACACCACGGTAGGCCGACAAAGACACACCTTTAGGGTTCGCCGCTGTGATCTGAGATGCTTCCTTTTTTTTCTCCCCTGCTCCGTCCGCCTTGGCTACTTCTCTTGCCTGCCCGCTCACGTTCATGCAACCACTTTGCTCTTGGGGCCCGCGGACGGCAAATCCGCCTTCTAGCTTCCCAGCCCGCCGTCACAGAAGAATTGTCTTCTAAAACCCCTGAAGCAGAGAAAAGCAAAGCAGAGGAAGAGGAGTAAACCCAATCACAGTGGTCCCGAGCATCTCCTCTCTTACCGAACTGAGGGGTTCGGCGCCTATAAAGCTGCCGCGTAATTGCCTGTCGTACGCTCTTATAAGGCTGTGGAGTTCAAGTGGGTTGGGGGCGGGCTTGGCCTTCGCCCCCTATGAGAGGACTCATTATACTAATATCAATTGCCAAGTGCTCCTCTCTGATTGCTAGATACTGTAGAAAACATGGCCAATGCTCTTGTGAGATGATTCTATTTTTCCGCGTCGGTGTATGTATACTGGGGATGTTTGCTCGTTTCTCCATGATTCTCTTGATGTGCCCGGTGGTGACTGACGAGTATCTTTCTCGTCGGGGTTTGCTGGTGAGCCGTCCACCATGTTCACTATCGTTACCGCGGTGGTATAGTAGCTGGCCCTTTTGATATGCTTTGAGCCAGCACGGAAGCAAGTTGGACGACCGAGTGGCGCTCCATTGCCTTCGAAAACGCCGAAAAAGGACACACAGCAAGCCATACCTTTTGGCGTCTTCATGAGGAGAGGCAGAACTGGCTCGCATCACTTGATCAACTTCGGAAGAGAAAACAAAAAGGTTCTGCCACCCCTTATCGATGCCCAATACGTCGGTGATTCTAGTCCGGACAATACTTCACACTTGACCGAAGCCAACCCGCCCGTTCATTACAGACAAACTCGCCGATACGACACTACAGACCGTAAAAGACATCTCCATTGATGGCCGTTAGCTACTAGTAGAATACCGAACACCGAAAGCGCCATTTCGGGACATGGCCAAGGGCCATACCTAGGTATGAAGCGGTATTCTTCGATTAAGGTCTATGATTGATAACTATAAGGAGTTCCGACAAATGTCTATTATCTAAATGGCTCGTAGTATGATACATACTCTATTCTCTACTTCCGCTCAAAGCGACCCTTATATTAAAGAATTAGTTCCCCGTGTCTAACCAAGTATTTGTAACATTGCCCCCTATGCTCTTGACGGGCGAAACGTTAATCAAGCCACCATCATCGATGACTTCCCATTCCGAGCTCAACACGTCGCCACCACTTCCCAGAACGAGAAGAAGTATCTGGGGCGGCTGGGTGTCGAGAAGCGTGGCCAGTGGCGCACTGGTGGATGAGATATTCAAATCAGACCAGCCAGAGCCCCAAGTCGATCCAAGCAAAGACCGATGCTGTATTGTATTGTTGCCCCCAAGCGCAAATACGTCCAGGCGGCCGCTCGCAGTCACGACAGGTGATGGAACACTATTCCATCCGCCGCCCAGATCGTTCGGGTTTGAGTAGCTCGAGTTCTCCGTCCATGAGATGTGATGTAGAGCTCTCGTGGTGCTAGCAACACCAAAGAAATCGAGACGGTCATCCGACGGAGACACCACGACCGGATCGCCTATATACGATCCTCCAAGGTCGTTCCATGGATTCCACGCGTTGGCGGGTGCACTCCATTGCTTGTGCAATGCCGAGCCGAAATCCTTGTCGTAAAAGAGCACATCGTTGGTGACGTTGCTGTTGCGGCATACAACAGCTGGGATGCTGCGTGCTCCCTTGGCAGTTCCAATGTTGATTCCCGTCTCCCAGTCAGATGTGTGGGTGTGCCAGCGATCCTTGGTGGCCTCCCAGTAGTTGTGAAGTATTAATTTGGCGTCCGTCTTCTCGCGCGCCCAAACGTGTATCGTCTCACGGGCTGCTTCGCGGCATAGGACAGCCGGACTGCTTACTTGGGCGCCCAGAGACTCCCAGTCTTCCCATGTCCCGTTTCGCAGCGAGTTGGTATAGACCGTATTATCATCCCCGATGTAGAAGAGGCTCAACCGCTTGGGCACTCCCCAGACTAGACTCGTGGGCTGACTTTGTGATTTTTGGCCGGTGCTGGTCCAACTGGTATTCCATTCGCCCTGCTCTCGGGTAGTGTACCAAATTTGGCCGTCATGACCTCTGGCCGAGATGAACAGTTGTCCGTCAAGATCGGCAATACTCAGAACTTGTGACAATACTGTGTCTTTGGGACCACTATTAAAAAAATTAGTTAGCAAGCCGTTGAGTCTGCCGGGCATGTGACACTGGGTTCGCTCACCGGTCTTGCCAGCTTGGTTTCCTGATAATCAGGAAGACGACTGGCAACGTGACGACGAGAGCGACGAGACAAAGAAGTGTCAAGGCGGCGACTGCCTGGCTAAATCTTGAGGTAGGCACTAGTGAGCTGAATGTGCGACTCGGTTGCGCCTGACTTTCTACAGTTGTGGGCGCCGGTTTGGAGCTCGGTTGTACAGAGTCTTCTGAGGGCCAATGTGGTTCTGTAAAATGTCGGATGGCTTCCGGTCTGCTGGTATGCGCCATGACCAGCGTTCAGGGTAAATAGGGAAAAAGGCTAGATCGTGGGAATAGCGATGTCGGTTACTGCTGGTCACTGCAGCTCAGTGCTTCAGTTCAGTGTCACATCATGCCGGTGGGCGACAGCAGAAGCAGACTGTAGATCTTGCCGCCTTGGACTGGGCGCGAACCAGGACACGAGATTTTGTAGTGGTCGAATGATACCGCGGCTGGTGTTATATTTTCTCGGTGCAGCCTCAATTCGGGGCAGTGAAGCGCCGGCCCCAAACGTATTGGTTGGGCACATCGCAGAAAGCTGACAGACCCAGGCAAAAGCGTCCAGTTGCAGGTGTCCGAGGAGGCTGGCGAAGTGCCCTCAGTGGCTCGGTTAGCATGAGTCATCCTTGATTGCTCTTGCCAAGCATTTTGCAGTACTCAGCTGACTCTAGGCGGGAAAGAACCCTTCTAATATCAGACCACTGCACTTATTTTAGCATTGCTGGTTCGGATGCCTCTGTCATTTGCTCCAAACGCGACCCCGAACTTTTAGGCGAAGCGATGCGCCTCATCAATGTCACAAATCGAAAATTCGAGAGTTTTAGTGGGAGTAAAGTAGGCCGCTATGCAATACTATCACATACCTGGAAAGATGGCAGTGAGGTGTCTTTCCAGGAATGGACAGAAAATCCGAGCGAAACCACCAGAGCAAAGTCCGGATACTCGAAGATAGTGCGTTGCTGCGAGAAGGCGAGCAGGGATGGGTACCTTTATGCCTGGGTCGATACGTATGTTGGCAACCATGTCTCTTGCTAAGGCTTTGCTCTGACCGTCACATCTGCGCTCATAGCTGCTGCATCGATAAGACTAGCAGCGCAGAGCTCTCCGAAGCCATCAATTCAATGTTCAAATGGTATCAAGAGGCCGATATCTGCTACGCTTACCTCGAGGATATCCCTCGAGGCGATGATGGAAAGGAGCCAGAGATCTCTGCAAGCAAATGGTTTACACGTGGGTGGACACTACAAGAGCTCATCGCGCCACAGCATATGGAGTTTTTGGCGGCCGACTGGTCCTCTTTGGGATTCAAAGCAGACCTCTTCGACAGTTTTTCGTCCTCGAGTCATATCCAGAAGGAGTATCTGACACAGGAAAAACATTTCCGCACCGCGAGTATTGCCAGAAGGATGTCGTGGGTAGCGTCCAGAGAGACCACCAGAATCGAAGACATGGCTTACTGCCTCCTGGGTATCTTCGACGTCAATATGCCTATGATCTACGGCGAGGGTAATAAAGCTTTCAGAAGGCTTCAGGAGGAGATCATCAGACTTTACCCAGAGGACCACTCCATCTACGCCTGGGACATGGATCGCCAACCAAGATATGACTTTACAAATAACATGGAAGCGAATTTGAGGGATCACTATGGGTCCACTGCTGAACCGCTCCTGGGTCTACTTGCAGAGTCACCAAAGCAGTTCTCTCAATCAGGCGACGTGGTCCCGGTTTCGTGGGTCGGACGCTTTTACCGAACCTGGCGCAATGATGCAGAACCTCCAATTTCCATCGGCAAGACCATCAAGATCGACATTCCTGTCATTCCCGCCAAGCTCTGGTCAACTTACCAATGGGAGATATCCGCGAAGCCCCAAACGCGCCGTGCCATCGACTCTGTCCTTCTTTGCACAGTGTCCGACAGTAAGAGACTCATTATCCTACCCCTCGTATTCTGGGGCGACGGATATTTTGGCCGACTTGACAGAATCAGCACTAGCCACGGAATAGACATGGAGAAAGAGGATCCTTCGACTCTGCTCAACCTACATCAGGTGCTACACGTTGCTGCGGAAGAGTCCATCATCCAGCCAGCACCCTATGACATTGTCATACGCGAGTTGGAAGTCTTGGAACGAGGCAGCCTCTCTTTATGGGGTAGTGTGATCAACGATGAATTCTCGCTTGAGCGGGATCATGTGGTGCGGGTAGGTCATCGACAGGAAGGAGTCTTCTTGGCTTACAACTTCACGTATGGCCATCCAGTCAAGCAAGGATTCTCTGTTGTTCTCGCTCGCAAGAACCTGGAGAACAACAAGTTGCCATTGTGCTACATCTACATTTCTCTGTGGCATCCCCCATTCCGAGGGATTGCCTGGACCTCAGATGTTGTGGAGAACTGCCATTTCCTCAATTTGGAAAACGAATTCGAGACGATATCTAGTCCTGTTCCAAACGTCAAGGTTTCTGCACGCCTAGAAAGGATAAAGAAGCTGAGGCCCGATGAAGCTAATGCAATTGATCAAGAGTCTTTCATCGATGTGATTGACATTCATGTCAAGGAATGTTTTCGACCAGCCGACGTTGGCAGCCGCAAAGTGACACACGTCACAGGCACTATACAAAAGACATGGGAACGTGTGGTGCAACCAGAAGATACTGCGGAAGAGACTGTAGAAGAAATTGTGGAACAAAATGCAGAACCAAAGCGAAGATCGAAGTTCCTGCTACCCTTCAAGTCGAAAGAACGCTGAAGACCGACAATGGGAGATACAGTAGACGGCCTGGACTGCTCGAACTCGAATAAATTCAAGCACGTATACGCCATTGGAATCAAAATGCTTTGGTAATGCTAGCCTCCATTCCGCAGGCTCAATAAACTTGAGCAGCGTCAGAGTCTCGACACATCTGCTTGAAATGGTGAACCACAAAAGGATGCGCAGCAGCCCGCTTTGAAAAATGCCATCAAACGGACAGCGACCGTCGAAGATGTCGACGATGAGGGTAATATCATCCCTGGGACCCAACGATTTGCCAGACTTATACCGAAGAAGCGACTGCTGGGCCCCACCCACAAAATCCCTGGTTGCTTGTTGTTTGCGGACTTCAGTGCAACCAACTGCATAATGCATACGCCTGCCTACATCGATCTAGGTTAAGATTCTCCCTCATCTCCGCCCTTTGGCTCGTTCTCTATGAGCATCATCTCTTGGAAGGCAGTGAAATGGCTTTCTTTTACCCCATTGCCCTCGGCATTGCCTACATTCTCTGCGTTGCAATACCTTATGTGAGTTGCACAAGAATAGTGTGATGGTTCGCTGCTAAGTCTTTATAATAGTTCATTCTAAGATCAACTTATTATCTTGGCCTGCACCCTCTAAAGGAGTACAATGGTCCCTTCCTGGCGAAAATATCCGACTTGTATGCCGGGCTCTCCGTCCTCCGCAGATGTCTCCCTCTGGTCACGCACGACGATCACAAAAAATATGGTATGCATGCACCAGTCAAGACCATCTTCTGATCCAGCTAGTCGCCCCTCACATTTTTAAACTAATCACTTGCGAGGAAACAGGAAGTGTCATGCGTTATGGCCCTAATCGACTGATATTCAACTCTGTTACGGCTCTCCGTGGTACGTGTTGCCTGGGCCTGAAATGATTGTCCCAGTTTTACTCATCGAAAACCTAGATATATATCAAAACCCAAGGACCACCAAGTCGCATCTGTACTTGTTTTCGACTAACAACGGCGTGCCCTTCATCTTCAACACTCTCGACAGAAGCGCACATGCCCGCAAGCGCAAGATCATCGGCCCCGCATTGTCGGAACGGTCCATGAGAATGTTCGAGCCCGTCTTGTCCTCGCAGGTGGATGTCTTCTTGAAGCATCTTCTCACCAGCGGTTCGAAACCAGTGGATGTCTCGGAGCGCTTCAGGCGACTCGCGATGGACATTGTTGTGCATCTGGCCTACGGCTACCCGCTGGACCTGCAAATCCATGATGAGCATTACTTCATCTTGAAATCCATCTCGCTCGCTAACTGGAAGATCAACTCATTCATGAATTGGCCGTTTCTGTCGAAAATCGGCATTCAACTTCTACTCAACAGAAGCCCGGTTCGTCACCAGTGGAGGAGCATAGTCGAGAAGATGATCAAGACACGCGTTGAGCAAGACTCTCCGGAGCGTCGAGACTTTTACTCCTTTGTTCTGCAGAATCTCAATGGAGAGTCTGCCAATTTCCGCCAGAGTGAGCTCTTCTCGGAAAGCCTTTTCTTCATATCAGCAGGTATGTGGCGCCATCAGCTCTGTAGTAAAGATTTGTATGGCTGACCTCGTCCCGCTATAGGTGGCGATACCGTCTCGACTGCCATGGCAGGAGTCTTTTTTTACTTGGCACGGAACAAGCGGTGCTACGACAAGCTCTCAGAGGAGATCCGCACTAAGTTCAAGACAGGAAACGAAATCCACGGGGGCCAACAGCTCTCAAGCTGTCTGTATCTGCGCGCCTGCATCAATGAGACTCTGCGCATGTCGCCTCCTGTCGGTGGCACTTTGTGGCGGGAGGCAGCGGACCCAGACAGCAAGGAGCCCTTCATTGTCGATGGCCATATCATCCCACCCGGAACCCAAGTCGGTGTCAATACTTATTCAGTCCACCACAATGAAGAGTATTTTCCGGAGCCATTCACCTTTTCGCCAGAGCGCTGGTTGGAGACTGGAGAGGAACCTGACGACTCGGAGGGCATGTCGACAAAGTACAGGGCATTTGTGCCTTTCTCGGTCGGCATGCGATCGTGTCTTGGTAAGTCAATGGCGTACCTTGAGACCAGCCTGCTCCTCGCCAAAACGCTGTGGTACTTTGATTTTGAGAGGTGTGAGGGAAGCCTCGGCGATGTTGGAGGCGGGAAGGAGGGTGCGCCTGGTGGTCGAGGAAGAGTGGACGAATTTCAACTGTACGATGTCATCACTTCACGTCACGACGGCCCTTGGTTGAGCTTCACTCCCAGGAAGGACTATGTTGAGGACCTTCTTTGAGCCGATGACTGCTGATGAGGGACATGACGGCGGGTGAAAGCCAGCTGTGCGGCGACCTTCTTGTTGTCGACTAGACAGAGCTAAAGGCAATATGGTTACTGAACAGCATAGATATTCGTCACAAATACATTGTTCACGATGACCGCTCTCAGAGGATGTGGACTGAAGCCTGTGTCAGGTGAAGGATAAGTCAGAGCGATGGGAATCGGTGTATTGAGAAAACAATTGGAGCCTGCAGAAACAGGATCGACTACATGTTAAACGAATACGTGGGCGGCGTACCGATCCCCAACCAGGAATCTCGTGCCGTGCCATTCGTTGTCTTTGCTTTTTATGATCGGCCGATGCAGGCCATTTTCCCCAGAGGCGAGTTCGAAGCTCTGGCTTTGAATGGGACATTCTCTAATAATTTGTAGGTGTCCAATTTTGGTGTACTATTCCTTACAAGACAGCTCCGTCCTCCAACCCGAGCTTGGCCACTAACGAGACCGGCATCTCACCATGCACGCGCCATGCTGACCTAAGTCAACCAGTCCGCCTGGATGTCAGCAGTAGATGCTGGGATTGACCAGAACTTTCGAGAATCAACTAGTTCTTCAATCTGACCAGAAATTTCGAGAATCAACTAGTTCTCAACCTCAAGGCAACTACCACCGCCTATAACAAGGGACATACGAATATCTTACACGAAATGCACCATCCGTATGAGATCCTACATAGGTCAATTGGAAGTATATAATGTAGAGTTCATCTTGCCCAGTCCGCGGATAATGATACTATAAACAAATCAAACTTTTATCGTCCCATATTCACTCATCAATTAGTTACCTGTCCAATATGTCCAACTTCGCGCAAGTCCCGTCCGGCTCCAACATCGACGTCAAGCCCTTCCCGATCCACGTCGACGAGGCCAAGCTGCAGCACTTCCGCGCCCTGCTCGAGCTCTCCCCCATCGGCCCGGCCACTTTCGACAACACCCACAATGGCCGCCGGTACGGCATGACCCGCGAGTGGCTCGCGGCCGCCAAGCAAGCCTGGCTGCACGACTACGACTGGCGCCGCTCCGAGGCCCGGCTCAACTCGTTCCCGAGCTTCCGCGCCCCGGTCCGGGACCCCGCGACGGGCTCCACCACGGAGGTGCACTTCCTGGCGCTCTTCTCGGCGCGCCCCGACGCCGTCCCCATCGTCTTCATGCACGGCTGGCCCGGGTCCGTCTGCGAGTTCCTCGACCTGCTCGACCTGCTCCGCGCCAAGTACACCCCGGACACGCTGCCGTACCACGTCGTCGTGCCGTCGCTGCCGGGCTACGGCTTCTCGGGCGGCCCGCCCCTCGGCGCCGACTACGGAGTCGCGCAGGCCGCCGGCGCCGTGCACGGCCTGATGCTCGGCCTGGGCTTCGGCGCCGATGGATACCTCGCGCAGGGCGGCGACCTGGGCAGCTTCGTCGCCCGCGCCATGGCGCTCATGTTTCCCGAGTGCAGGGGCATGCACGTCAACCAGATGGGCTTCCCGCCGCCCGGGGTCGACATCGACACGCGCGACGACGCCGAGGAGCGCGCGTTCCAGAGGGCCACCGAGGCGGTTGATACCGGCTTGGCGTTTGCGCTGCAGCAGGGGACGCGCGCGGCAACGATGGGATTGGCGCTGAGCGCGAGTCCGCTGGCGCTGTTGGCATGGTGAGTTTGTCCTGAAGTCTTGATGCGCGAATCAGGTTACTGACAGTGTGTTTCATTCAGGATGGGGGAGAAATTCCTCGAGTTTTCAGACCAAGATCCGCCGCTGGACAAGATCCTCGAAGGCGTCATGCTCTATTGGCTGACGGACACCTACCCGCGGTGTCTATACCACAATCGCGAGGTAAGTTGATCTGACATTTCTCCTTCAACAAGACCGACGACTGACTCGGGATACAATAACAGATGGGAGACCCGAAAGACGAACCAAAGATTGCGAGATACAGCGTGGTATGTGCTCCCCAGTCGTGATTTCCAGCCATGTAAATGTATACTGATCAGGATTTAGATGGCCGATCTGGCACCACTGCGCCTACCCCACGTCGCCAAACCTTGCGGGTTTTCCTTGTTCCCGCACGAGGTCGTGCCCATTCCGAAGAGCTGGGCCGAGAAGAGTGTCAACCTGGTGACTTTCAGTGAGCACCAGCATGGTGGGCATTTCGCCGTATGTTATCCTACTCTCCCTGCCATCATGATATGTACCCGTAACTAACATTTGTATAGGCCATGGAGAAACCGGCTGAGCTGCTGGCCGATGTGGAAGAATACGTCGAGAAAGCCTGGAAAATTTAGGAGTGACACGATTGGAACGGGTTGGTAATACTTGTTTGTTAACAGAGTACGGATTGAAATGGGCATTATGAAGGCTGATGTTATGTGATTAACCAGATCTTTCTCAACTACCTCTATAGGCCGTAGGATCCACGTGTCTGGGAACCTTGTCCGCTTTCATTTCAATTTCATCAATTCATCTATGGCCCCAATCCATACTCAGCGTTGATGTCCTCCCCTACTGCTGATTGCAACAGAGCGCCGGGGCTTCCGACACACAGACTTTCGTGATTGAGAACAATACGACTCTACGATGCCAAAGGCACCCCGCAAAAGACGCATCGAAACGGTCGTCGAGGAGGCGCCCAGCCACGATGGAAATCCGGCATTTGCAGCGTATCAGCGCCAGTTCCCGGGCGACCCCATTCGCCCTTTGTGGAGGAGGGAGCGCAACCGTACAGCAGCAGCCAAGTTCCGAGCCAAGAGCAAGGTGGCTAAAGAGGAGCTCAAGGAGACTGAGCGGGCAGAGCGCGATTTGAACTCGGCTCTTCACACCACTATGCATGAGCTCAAAGCCGAAAGCCTCCTACTCAAGCATGAGCTACTGCGCCATTCAGGCTGCGATAATCTTGCTATCAACAACTACCTGTGCCGAGCAGCTGATCAGATAAATCGAGCAGTGGATACATTGACATCAACTCCAAAAGCCAACTCGCCTCTTCAAAATGTCTAACTTCGAAGAGACATGGCTTTTGTAGTCGTCAGTTTTCTCGTATGCTGCGTTAGCATATATGGCGACCGTGGTATAGGGGTCCAAAGCTCGCTTCATAATGTTCTGTGACCTGTTCTTCTCTCTCTTATAAACAAACAAAGAAGAAGAAGAAAAGGCCTTCGATTTCTTGGTACGGTTCTGTTCTTGGCTTCTTGTGGTCGCAACCATGATAAAAGGAAAATTTGGCATGCTTATATGTCAACGCATCGCCTGGGATTGTACTGCCGCGGCATTATGGGCCGAGACACGTAACCTAGCTAGGTTAGGTTTGTTGCGGATGGACTTTCATTGCGTTAGTTGTTGCGTTGCTCAGGGGCGATCATTTTGGACAGCTTGTAGTTCAGGAGATGACATGAGCCTAGATATCAAGTGTGTAGACCTGAATGCACACCAATAGGAACTCTGAGCTGCTTCCATATACTTAGCTCTTAATTTAGTATATGACCATGCGGAGCTGAGAATTTCCAAGGTCGAAAAATAACTACTTGAGAGCAACATACCTCGTATATATAACGCACGTCGACACGGTTGCTCTCACGGCGCAGAAGTATTTCTATTGTTTACAATACATTCCATGTTTTCTCATTCGGGGCAGCAAGTTACCAGCTTACTTATACGACTCCACCATTCAGCCGCCTTGTTACTTCGCTTTATCCAGAGTGGGCTGTATTCCAGCACATTAATTGATGAATCAACGATACAATTTCTAGCACAACCAATATATGATTGAAAGGTTGTCTGGCACGCCTAGAGGCAGCAACTCGCTCTGGTGTGGAGCCTGGACTTGGGGTCCAGAATAAGGGGCACAATCTGAAGGCTGCTAAGCAGAGACATTTTGGACAGATCAGCATTCCTCATCGAGATCCACAGTACGGAAGACATAACCACCATGCACTAGTACTTTAGACTCTCTCGCGCCCGTTGTATTGTTCAAATCCTTGGGTGACACCTGTTTCTAGCTATATAGTGATTGAAAACTTCAGTCTTGTAACGAAGGCGCTAGCACGTGAAGAAGCTATCTCCGACAGTTACCGGGTCAACGGTTAAACATATCCTCTTGCCATGTTCGGATCCGTACATGCTTTTCGTGCACCCTTACGCTGTACACTTGCTTCACTGTTTTACTCAGTAACTATACTCGATTGTAACCCGTCGTTAATGCTTGCGCGTTTTATCTGTCCATGTTTTATTTGCGGTTCAAGCCAAGCGTTCTACGGAAGGACCATCATCTTTGGGAAAAGCATGTGAGGTTCGAGATTTGGTGTGCACGAATTCGTGTGTAAATAAATAGAGGGTGGAGGATACAAAGCAGATGTAGATGCATGTACAGCGTCAGGGAGTGGTTGGTTATGTTATTGCCGGAACTGGAGCTGCCCCCCACCTTACCTTAACCGTGGAATTGACATCATCATCATCATCGTCATCATCATCATCATCATCATCATCATCATCATCATCATCATCATCATCATCATCATCATCATCATTATCGTCATCATCATTATCATCATCATCATTATCATCATCATTATCGTCAATAATGCACCACATTCGTAACTCCAATAATAATGCGCCAATGATGTCAAAATATGAAAAATAGTGCTACTCAATTTGAATTAATGTGAATAATGAGTTGCTTGGCAGTGGCATAGCCATTACGTAGGCATAATGAAAATGATGTATTACTGACACAACGAGTTGCAAACTGTAACTATGTTGCGAGTCGTGCCAGCATTGCCCGCGACATACATATGCAAGAGATTATCCGCATTACCAAATACCTGAAAGTTATGCTTGTATTTCTCAGTGCATATCAAATCAACTTCTTTTTCGGAATTGTTAAACTTAATATTCTTTGACATGCCTCGAGACGGGAGTGGTCGATCGCATAATGCTTACGATCTCAGTCCTGAGACAGATCATAATGTTATTCACGGAGCTGGTGATACGGATGTTGTGAGTCTTGTGTGATGAGCTTTAGGTAGAAGTTAACATGTGGCAGGGTACCCACGTTTCTCGGGCGGACAACACGGCGGAAATGCCTCAGCATGAACCAGGTGCCGCCTTGAAAGACATGGATGCTAGCGCGGGACATAGTCAAGGCCTTGCACAGGGACCAGATAGGGGCCAAGGAGGTCGATCGACGAAGGCATGAAACCAAGTAGCAGTTAAATCTTGCCATAAACGACCTTTCGAGATTCTAAGTTCTCATGTAATCAGCACAACTTTTTGCCGATGGAATTAGACATTAGTTTGGCCAAACAGGGCCTTCCCAGAAATGCTTTTCGTTCTAAAACTTCAATTCATTTTCGTGTATTTAGAATGTGTAACCAGGCCCATCCAATTCTAGCCATCAATTACCTGGCCAAAGCGATGTTTCCAGTATTGTGTTAACGTTTTGCCATGATACAAATGGCACTAGATTCTATTTTATTACGCAAGATTAATAAGGTAGACGTATGATGCTGTGGCCTTTGTATAAACAATTATGTACACATGCCTATCAAGTTCTCTGACTATTCATGGTCAATCATAATCAACAAATGACATACCACAATGATTCTTCATCATAACCTGAATCTTAATGATTCCGCTTAATCCTTTTTTTCGGCCGCTTCAATACACTCCCATACATTTTGAAAAACTCTGTCGGTGTTGTCGGGTGAGCTCCTGTGACATTGACAAAAGCCGTCGTTGCAATATAGTTGGTTTTGCCCTCACGTACAAGACTATAATACTCTGAAAGATACTGTAGTTCCGACTGATCACTCTCAGACTGAGCTTTAAGGATATGTCCTGCTTCGGCTCTATACTGCTGGTTAGGATGATGTGCTGTACAAGAATCATCGTGCAAAATGCCTTACTCTGAAATATCTTCGAATTGCATCGTCACGCCTAAAGCTTGACTTGCTGCTGTAGTAAGCTCTTCGCCAGCGCATAACTCCGGCCCTAACGGTGAACGTTGGCATTGCGGTGAGTTCATTTCACTCCCAACGTGATACACTACTTACCAGTGACCACCATCATCTGACCGCGATGCCTATCATCGAAGCCATGTTTTCCCTTGCCGGTGAGGATATAAGCGCTCAGATTCGCGACGTCCTACCGAAATATTAATCCTTTGTGTACGCGCCTCTTTGAGAAGACATGACTAACTCCTAGGGCCACAGGTGCGAACTTGTGTATTGACCCAATTGGTAGAGGAAGAAGAGCCTCTTCTACGACTTGTGGCGCGTATAATAAAATGTTTTCCGCATAAAATCCAGTACTACATTTCACATATTAAACTCAAGTGTTTGCAAATTGGGGGCAAAAGTATTACCGAATGATATATGGTGAAGTTCCTGTGGCAGTGGTGTTATCGCCTTTCGTTGCCAGGAACTTTGTTTCCATTTTAATGAATTCGCGAAGACGTGGCTGTTTGCGTGGATCGGCAAAGTCGCATCCAGCAGAGCTGATGAACAGCACATTAGGTATCTCAACCTTCTTGGAAGCTCTGATGAGTTCGGTAAGTGATTAACTTCTTGTCTTTATGGGCCGGAGGTATCAAGCAGAGAGTGTCGCATTGCGAATCCTGCAAAGCTTTGGCGACATCGCGTTCACGTCCAGGTTCATGATGCACGACTTGTGCCCCAAGTTCTTTGGCTCAGATAGCATGCTCTGATTTCGGGTCTAAGACCATCGCAGTGACTGAGTCAAATTTCTTCGAGAAGAGCTCCCCGAAAAGAAGTTCGACAATAACAATGCCAGTGTGGCCATCTGCAGCGGTGATACATATGTTACGTGACATGGTGATTAAGAAAAGATGATAGGGCCGTAGAACTGGATTTGGACAAACAAGTCTTACACAAAGTCTTGTATTCAAATAGCTAGCTATTGTACTGCTAGGATTATTTCCGAGGCCGAGGACAAATGTTTTGAGTGATACGTGACAGTATGTTTTTCTGATTGTTGATGAACGTGTCAACACGTCACCATTGCTCGTATCTTTCAATAAGCCGTAGAATTAAAGTTGTGCCGGTTGTTCATCATTCCGCCATTGAAGGGGTCCTGATGTCGGACACCCCAGCCCCTGAAGCTTCTCAGATCGTTCATGCGCCAGCTGTAACTGCGGCCGGGCCGTCCAGGCGTGGCAAGTACAGCAATCTTGACTGGGATGGGCACAAAATGCAATTGCAGGCTCTCTACTTGACTCAAGGCAAAAGCCTTGCTGAAACCATGCGTACTATGAAAGAAGACTACTCCTTTGAGGCAACGTAAGGTCTCTCGAGAATAACCAAAAACGATGACTACAGGAGAACCACTTCCAGCTAACTGCAAGCAGACAGAGGGTATACAAGGACAAGTTCAAGCAATGGGGTTGGCAGAAGAACTTACCCGCTAAGCATGCCCAATTCATGGTTTACAAAGCAAGCGACAGGAAGCGCAAAGAACGCAAAGAAACAGTCTTCATGTATGGTGGACAAGACTGGGACCACAAGAGGGCAAAGAACACCTTGAGTCGCACGAAAAAGGCGGGAGATGATGGCGACGTTATCAGTAAGCGCTCAGCGCCAGCATCCTAGTATATTTGCTGACTTATGGCAGACATGAAGACCCCAGCGAGCATTGCATATAAGACCCCCAACAACTTGATACAGACTCCCAGCAACTTGATACCGACTCCTCAGTTCAATGATGAATCTGAGGGCTCGGATAGTGGCACAGTTGAGCTGGTCAGGTACGTGTCTGAAGACGATGATGAGCAGCCTGGCCCGTACCAACAAGGTCAACCTCTTCTACTCAGATGGCAAGGTCATTCAAGGACAGACTTGGACAACATGTGGCAAAGAGGCCAACGACTTGTGGAGCAGGGGCAACTTTCTCAAGCCGAAGAACTCATCTTGAGCGCTAGCACAGGAATGTGTCGTGTTCTTGGCGAAACACATGAGGACACTAATAAGGTTGCATATTATCTCGCAGATTTATATGTACGCCTGGGTCGCTCCGACGAAGCTGACTCGATGCTCGAGGACGTGACCAAGAAGCACATTGATACCCTTGGCTACGAACACAAGAAAACCCAGCAACACATAATGCACTGCGTTGAGCTTCTTAACGCCTGGAACAGAAGCATCGATGCTCTCGCATTTCTGACTCGCGCGGAGGAAATGTTGCAGCTTCAACAGAAGGATCAACGCCGTGGGCGAAAGAAGGAATCCAACAGTAAACACAAAGGTACATTGCGCACCGAGCCGAAGTTTACAGCTGCATCGGAACACTTGCCCCTTCCGGAAATTGACGACGATGACTCATCGCAAATCAATCACTACCTTGACCGTGCGAGATCGCGCGTTCAACTAGGGGATCAAGCCACGGAGGCTTTCCTTCTAGAGATCATCCGCCAATGCGAAAAATACCATCCTGGTCTACATATCCAGCATTTGCGAGCCAGGAGCGAGCTCTTGAAGCTTTATGTTATTACAGACACAGTCGATGACAATTTGATCGCCTTCAATGCTGCTGAGGTGGCCTGCATAGAAGCATTGGGCGATTATGAGTGGGAAGAAGACAAGTTCGAGTCCATTGAGGTCATAGAAATGGCACTTCAGCTTACTTCCGATATCCTCAAAGGGAATGCCAAGTTAGCTGCTTCTTTGTTCCGTCGAATATCAGACATTGCGACCAACCTTTTTGGCGAGACCGATGAGCGTACCATTTGGATCCTTATCACCATTGGTACTGTCTACCAGAATTTTGAGGGCTGGGAGGATGCTGAAGAATGGTTTGAGCAGGCTTTCTCTGGCGCACTACAAGGCTTTGATCACAAGGACGGGATCGTCCTGTCTTTGCAGCGGGCTATAGATAAGAGACATTTCTCTTACATCTCCGACGAAGGGAGGCCTTTCAAGACTATCTTTGGCATCTCTGGGGTTACCATCCGGCCTGGAAGACTGCACTTGGATTAGTGCAGCCATTCTAGAGACGGATCTTCTTCGGTAGGAGCAGGGCGTTTGACCAAAACACGTATACGCAGGATGGTTAGACTTATTTCAAATTACTCTTTTCCTCAGAACTCGCCATCCGTCATGACTAGAAGAATCGACATAAACGCGAATTGGTCAAATGAGGGCATGTTCTTCTTCCCTTTTTTTTTTTTTCCCCCCTTTTCAAGAAAGGATGCGGCGTACACAATTCGCGAGAAGTCGTTCTAGAAGCTGTTGAGGAATGGTATACGCGAACTTGCGCAAGGTATGTCCTTATGGGGTAACATTGTATACAGCTGGAATATTGAACTTAAATCTATCCTGTTTGGGGACTAGAGTGGTAAGGTTAGTAGGTAGTATTGGCAGCTTCTCTTGTTACGGTGTTGGCTTCTTGGAGCTCTTGAACAGGTAGGGGTAAGCAGACGGCCCGCCCTGGCGAGGGGCGCTGGGATGTTGCGTTCCATTCCCGCTGAGATGCGGGGCCGCCGTCAAAAACGGCCTCGAGAACCTGACCT
Source organism: Pestalotiopsis sp. LF_19_12 (assembly GCA_023510015.1). Taxonomy (NCBI): domain Eukaryota; kingdom Fungi; phylum Ascomycota; class Sordariomycetes; order Amphisphaeriales; family Sporocadaceae; genus Pestalotiopsis; species Pestalotiopsis sp. LF_19_12. The sequence continues at coordinate 47,588 of JALYBT010000125.1, forward strand.
TGCCTGCCGCCACCTTTCTGTGCGCAAAGCTTTCCGATGTCGCTCGCAGGATCGCTTTTTTGGAGGCGCTCCTCTGTTTCTGGAAGTCAACCTCATATATTCGTTGGTGTACAACAATGTCGTCAAGGTGAGGTTTGCGCGGATGGAGATCCAGGGCGTGTGTATTCCAGCGTCCGTCCAAGTTCTGAATAGGAAACATGAAATCCTCTTGTGGATCATGGTTCGCTCTTTCGTCTCATTCCGACTTGCCGCAGCCTCGGCGCGGCGTCTCCGTCTTCGAATCTGACCCAAATCCTGGCCGCCATACTCTCGATCCCAGCCCCAGTCCTCAGGTCGGCCTGTTTCCCCTTCTTAGACGGAGGTGCCATCATGGCTTCATCCAACCAGTCCATTCCACCAGGACCATGAAGCAACAACGCCAGTGGCGACGATTTCCACAAGGGTAGACCCTCCCGATGTGTCAATATAACAGTGAGACACAGCACGAGAAACGCCAGCAAGGCTATCACCGCAGGTAGCGCCAACCATTCCCAATTGACATATACGCATGTTACCACATGGAACGCTTGACCAGCAGCCGGATGGCTATAATTTTGATGGCCATTTGCGCGAGTCCATGTTGTCAAGGTTTCCGCGACGTTTTGGAATGCGGCGTCAATATTCGTCATATTGATATTACCCGAGTCATAGAGATATACCAATGGTTCAGGGCCTTGTACATCTTGGGAAGCAGACAAAGTGGACCCCGAACCCGCATAGTCGACCTGTCCCATGAGGACTTCGGTAAGAGTTGTTGAGAACAAGTTAAGCAGAAACCCTGTATCCACTCCATAGGCACACTTTTCCAGGAGGAAATAGTCTGGAAACGGCGTGGGGATTTCCGTGACTTCGTCGGGCGGCTGCGACCCAAAGTTGTATGCAAGCCAACGTCCTTGACCGTCTAGATGGTATCCTTCATCAACAAGGTGGGCGTGTTCATGCTCAGAGATGCATTGCTTGTCAAGTAGGCCAGCAATTGGATAGCCATCAGTCCCAACGGACGCTGAGAACCCCCATAAAGTATCGTTTGTTGACTCAATCAACTTCTCGTGAAGCTGGCTGGAGTCTATCGTTCCGGCGTATGTGCGAACACAGGGTTGTATGGAACATTTTGCTGCCCCATATCCGCGACACTCCCACCTATTGTTTGTCTGACCGTCTTCGCAACTTATCGACGGCGCCACAAAGCCTGTGCTCTTGCCGTGTATTATGCCATAATTTACCCCAAGGGACAGACCTGGATTCCATAGCATGGATCGAGCATCGTCGAGTGATTGTCCATTTACTCGCCACTCTGAATTTGTTGTAAGTCGTTGCTGGGATGTATTCTGAGAAAACGTGTTATTCGTCGAATTGATATATGTCGCTGACAAATGAGTGCCGACTCGTGTCGTTATGCTGCAGTTATTGAGCAAACAGCCACCGAAATGAGTGCAATTGATAAAATCGTCTTCAGACCAAGTCCTATCGAACTCAGGTCGCTGTGGGCAGTGGATTTCGATCTCGATTTGATCCGATATGTCTTCACATCTGCTACAAAAGGCAAGGGTGCTGTACTCGGCATCGAAGGTGCAGTTCCCAGTAGAACACTCCAAACCCAACAGATTTGGCGGCTGATAGAAGCCCGCAGAAACGCTCGAATTGAACTTGCTCGATAATATCGCAGTGTTGATATAATTCGTCCGAGGTATCGCTGGCTCCGGTATGGCCTCGGAGAATGCATGGCAACTGGCTGATTGAGCAAGCTGCTGGAAAAATGGGTCGATGGCAACTCCAAGAAGGGTAACCAAAGCTGCCAGAGCCACAATTGGTTGGTGAAGTCGAAGTTTACATAGCCAGACGAATGCGCCGTAAGGACTTCTTCCTGCGTCTTGGAAGAGAGCAACGTCTCCCAAAACATGTCGAGACCGATACCAGCTCCATTGGAGTTGGCCAATGCAAGATGTCAGAATAAGAGCTACATTGCCCTTGAAAACAAACGCGTATGTTGAGACCATGGCGTTAATGGTAATCGAGAACGGCCAATCTGGCACAGGTTGTCTGTCATGAAGGCGTAGTGTGACGATCGTGGCGATGACCATGACAAAGAGCAGGCCAATGTTCACGACTTCCCACACCCAGTTTTTCATATGAAGGGCATATTGTTGTGGACTCCTGCTCGGTTTCTTATCTGTCGACGCTGTTGCTGGCAAGCCATACTCCACTGGGTTTACACACCATGCATGCTCTCCCGTCATATTTTTGAGCGACTTAGCATGATCAGCGGAAGTTTTGTCTGACTGCATCTGCGAGAATCGGTCGACTTCCGGTCTGAATTTCGACATTTCGACATTATTTGCTTCATCTGACTCTGCTATAGTGTTCTGGCTGTCGTCACTCAACAAGGAGATCGAGGTTAATGAGAATGGCGCCATGTTGGATTGATTGATGAAAGGGTCGTCAGAGCTTTTATTTTTCATTTTGAGAATCTTTAATTGAAAACTTGAGGAGAGCGTTCGATATAGTCATGGAGAAAACGTGTAATAAAATCAAATCGGTAAAGTCAATTAATGGGCTTATATCTGGATATGCAGGCCCATAAGCAGAGGTATATATATATACATGCCCCGCAAGCTCAGAACAGATGGAAGCTGTAAAGAATGTGGCACAAGAATGCAGCCTTCGGATATGTACCTGGCTGACTTACCGGGTGCTTCCGTGTGTGTGTGTGTGTGTGTTGTGCAGCCTAAAGCTAATCAGAAACAAGCATTTATGTTGCACCGCTTATAACTGGCATTAGCTGAGCCTCGGCTGTAGGTATATTTAGGTACTTGGAATAAATCCCCGTCCACCGAATGATCGAAATACCTTGAAGATCTGGGCCTTCAAAACTTTTGCCTTAAGATTGCATGTATCGATTATAGCTAAACATTGTTTATAATTGTTCAAGATAAAGAATTGAGACCAAGATGATTTCGAAGCTATTGATGACTCGCACCTAGATTCCCATTCACTGGGATTTCCCAGATTCAGCCGGAATGGCACTCTGTGGCACCACCATGTGTGACCAGAAAACCTGAAGATCTACAATCATGTTCGCAGCCTTGCTGACTATGGTGCTAAATTGGTCTCTAATGCCATCAAGCCATGGAAACATTGACCCGATTGGTAGGCAGACAGATTGCTTATTCTCCACCATGGTCTTCGCCACTTGATTGAAACGAATTAAATTTTGCGGCCGCCACGCACGGGACTTTGTGCCAAGGATAGCTTGGCCGAAAGTATTACAACATAAAGAGCAAGGCATTTTTGTAATCCTTAAATTCTGCCTTCATTGCACCTCGTCAGTTTTAAAATTATTCCAGGGTTATTTTTGGATACGAGCTTAAATGTGTGGGTGGTGTATTGAATGTGGCGTTCTGTTGAGCTGACGAGGGGCTTTTGGGGGCCGATTTAGGGACCGAATAAGAGCCTTCATACATGATAAGGCTGCGTGCATTACTACCCAAAGTTGTGTCACAGATGGCTAATCCAGGACGTTTTAAAGAAGCACGGACGGTTCCATGCAGGCCGCAGTCGTCGAGGGTGTTTTTACTCAGGGTACCCAGCCGACCGTACCTTTAAGCTGGGTCTCTCACGAAAAGAATTGTTCCCAGAGCTCAACTTGGAGAGTTATACGTAGTTGTCTATCCTGCTAGTCAGGACTGTATCTCGAGCTGGCTGGCAAAAAAAAGCAGAGCTATAGTCGGGTCTATGATCTTATCATGCCTACTTAAAGAGTTCAGTATGAGACTTCTTGAACACGGATGAACTATTTAAAAACGCCTTGAAACATGCAACAAGGCCTTAAATAATGTATAAGCCTCAGAGTGTCCTTTTTTCCTCCCCTGTTTCCGGGTCTTCTCAATAAAGAGCAAGCCCGAGTTTCTCAAAAACCGGCCAACTCTGGAGCCATCTTTGAACCCTCGACATTGGACCTCCCTCACCATCATAATCACTAATACAAACTTGTCACTTTCCGTCTCTCTGAAGCCAACTTCGTACATGACTAAGCCGTGGACCTGAGTTGGTGACGCCGACCCGCGCGGATCTTCATCAAAGAAGACCAAGCATGCCGAGGTGTCCGTGCACCGCAAGGTATCCTCAGATTCGATGTAGTGAATACCCGTGATCTACCTTGCAAAATTCAGTGCCATATCTACCAGGACTGCCTTGACAAGTAGATGGGACAAGGTGACCACCAAGAAGCTGCTTTCTGATTCACCTGGTTACTAATACAATTCTCGCTTGAGACAATGTGTGCAGGGAGGAAAACGGGAACGATTAGGTGGCGAAGAAGTCTGATTTGATCCTGAAGAACGATAAAAGAGACGTGCTGAAGAGCAGCCTGATGTACCCGAGCAGGTGATCTGCGGTGGGTACTATCTACGTCAGGGCGACAAGGGCATGAAGGATAGTCGTGCTGAGGGAGCTGGAATCGACTATCACGACAGGCAACGTATTTACGTCTTCCAGCTAAGGGACTGGTTTGTAGTTGGAAAGTATTCTGTATCGTTGTCGAGTGTGAAGCAATCAAAAATCGTTTATAGGCTTCCCAACGTCCGAAATCTTTCACATACGACCATAGACACTAGAAAACTCGGCATCCCGTCCGCTCTGCCCTAGATAAGCTGGTGATCGCTGGATTAGTACTCAGGTCGGTGACGACTGGGGAATCCCCGGTGTCGTATGTTTTTGCAATCCTTTTTGCCATTGCTCTCAAGTAAGTGGGGATCATATACTCTGCAGGTTGTAAGCAGGCTTGATGTCGTCAGGGGAGCTGGTGGTTACTTTTGCGATTTGGATGTCGTCGGAGGTCGAGTCGCCCAAGATCGATGCAGCAGCCAAGTATCTGTAATTGGGGCCTTGAGTGCGTAAGAATTGATGCCGCGGCGGCGTCATCTTCCTTCCGCGCCGAGTACGAATAGTTCTTGTCCATGTGATAATTGATGCGGCTGATATTGGATGCAGCACAGTAGAATGAGCAGTCAAGGTTCCAGAGTGTAGCTCCGAATGTACCGGGGACGCCGGCTCTTGCCCCTCCATATAGACTATTAATCTTGCTGATAGTATAAGGAAAAGCCCACTTATGCTTTTCCCATCTCCTTGGTGCCTTTTCTTCTCCTCTCTACCACCAAGGCGAATGCCAAGAAGGCCGCCGCGACCAATATTGCCGTTCCGGCGAACGCGATGCCATGCCACCAATTCAGATCCGTTCCTATGATGGCTTCGGTAATGGGGGTTCCGATGAGAGCAGCAAAGGCCAGAGGGAGGCACGCAATACCGAGGCGGAGACCAGCGGATGTGACATAGGGGTCCAACGCGCAGACTGTAGGAAAGTACAGAGACACGACTATCGCGAGACAGAAAAGAAATTGAAATGTCAGCTTTTCCTTCTTGATTTTTTCTTTTTAAGCAACACATCAAGAAATATGCTTACTCGACCCGGCAAAGAATCCGTATAGGACGCTGAAAACGACAATACCTCCAGAATTTGTAGCTGCACCGAGTGAAAGTACCAGCGCACCAGCTATCGTCGTACATGGCACATAAAGCTGCGCGTGGTAATGCCGATATTCAGTATATATATGGTGACTTTCTAAGTTGAACGAGTGCACTTACCTCCAAGACTCCATAGTGATCGGCTAGCCAATTGGGTATCGTTCTGCCTAGGACGCCCGAGAGGTTCATGATGGACAACAGCCAATCTGCGAGGCCAGGAGCAATGCCATGCTCCAAAGCGAATGATTTGACAACGAACCTGTGTTACTCACGTTGATCAGCAGAACGATCGAACAGTTTCAAAGCAAGTTCTTCATGTTGGTCATACGCACATGGGGAAGTAAAGACCCAGGCAGACGATAAAGCCGCTGCCGATAATTGCCAAGTACGCAGGGTCGCGAAGAAGCTCAGGAATACCGCGCGGTTTATCCTCCTGTGGCTGGTCTGGCGCAGCGACCTCGGGGCTCGACTCCTGGGAACTGCTTGGCGTCTCGTCGGAAGATGCAGACAAGGACGGCTTGGGCTCACTGATGAGTAGATTGCCTAGGACGAGACATCCGAGAATGACAAACGCGCTGACGCGAACGGTCCAGGCAAAACCGAGGCTGGTGTGGAACAGCTTGTTGACCAACACGGAGAACGCAAACCCGCCAAGCGATGCGCCCGTGGTGAGAATGCCCATGGCCAGCGAGCGTCGTTTGGTGAAATGCTTTGCCACTACGCCAAACAAGGGCAGAAAGGCAAATCCGAGACCAAGGCCCATTCCAACTCTGCAAGATGTAGATAGGCCCAGCAGTCAGTTTTCAGCTTTATTACATCCGACAAGAAAAATCAAAATGGTTTCTCACCCTTGCGATAGAATTATTGGTGCGTACTGGCCTTCTTTGCAAAGACTGAGCATAAAGAAGGCGAATGTGAAGAGACCAGAGCCGCCGACCATGGCTGCGCGCCAATGGCCGCCATCAAGAAGCACGCCGCCAAATACACCAAGACTAGATGAGTGAAGGAAACCAAGCATCGTCAGCCATTGAAGCGCAAAAGGGGTGATTGTATCAATTCCTGGGAGAAGAGCTCTTACAAGAACTCTAGGAAGAGCTGCATGCTACCTATCCACGCAATAGATGACTCGGAATATGTCTGATCACATGGTCAGAAAGTTCCATACGTCCGATTTGGCTGATAATCCAACTGCTCACTTGAAGCCATTCCTCTTCATAGAAAGACTGATAGCTCCCAAAAGCCGTAATAGTCCCAACCATGGAGAACTGGAACAGCCAGCATCCAGTAAGGGTCGCCCAACCTCTAAGACCGCCATCGATTTCGCGGATTGGGCCATTGAGCCCAGCGGGGGCTTCAGCCGGATGTTGCTCTATCGATTCTTTGCTTTCCTGGACAATAGGTTCATTGTCGACGACCTTTGGCGACATGTTGGGCAGTGTTGAGAAGCGCTACTGAGACGTGTCCGCACTCAGTTGAGAACTTGACACAATTGGGCTCACCGAATTGGCCTTGCGTGATAGCAGCAAGACGAGAGGCCACGGTAAGAAGGTAAGTAACAGGGGTGGTGGGTTGTAGGCCGAGACATTCTCACATTCCCAAAGTGCTTTGCAGGGGTTTCCGATGCCAAGTTGCGGCTCAGCATCCAAGGCCCGGCGCCAACCGCTGCCCTGCATATACAGTAGGATCGGAAGCAACGGAGCAGCCTACCAAATCAATGCTTGCATGCACCTGCAATCCTCCGGGATGATACTGAACCGACCGGTGAGGCCATTAGTAGACGCGGCTGCTCTATTTAGTGGGAGTGCAATATATGCATCAACCCATCGACACCTGATGCTTACTTAATTGGCTAATGTGATTTGTATAGATCGTATCTCCGGAGTATCGGTACCAGAATCATGCATGCGAGCAATGCGCCCCCAAACCGCGCTCTACAGGGCAGTATGATATGTCGCTCAAGCTCGGAATCCTGCCGGTACTCTGTATGTGCAGCTACGCTATCCAATCCTGGACCCATTTCCGCATCCAGTCTCCCCGGACAGGTGGCAAATCTCGAAGTGTCGAGCTCTCGCGGATCGACTTTTCAACCGACATGGATTCAGCGTCTAGATCGCTGGCCCATAGGCCATCTCGATAAAAGGCCAGCAACTTGATTGCAGGGTTCGATGCCGCCAATGCAGCCATATCGTCCACTTTAGACTCGCTGCTTTCTTGCAGTCGCTTGAGCCAAGTGGATGATGGCACAGCATCGAGCGGTTTGTGGAGATGATGCCTGGCCATTTCGTGCAACGTAGGCAGAAGCTCATTCCACGTTGTCGTTTTTGGGTTTCGGACGTTGAAAACCTCGGCGCCACTATCATTGGTTTCTGGAGTATGGACCCGCGAGGACAAGGACGAGAAAACGAGGTCTACCAGAACGTCCGCTAGTACATCCGCAGGTATCCAGTCTACTGTCGAGAACCGTTTTCCCAGGTCTTCAGGTATACAGCCGAGATAGAAGGAGCTGATGACGAGACTGGGGAGCCATTCGGTACGGTTCCACGTCCCTGCGCCCAGCGGCCCCGCGACCTGGCCGACTCGTGCTATTTGCACCGGTATACCAAGGTGTCGACTTGCAGCATCGCAAATCAGCTCGGAGACAAGTTTGCTCTGAGCATACCCGCTATGATGAGCCGCATCTAGTGACTTGACGATAGCTTCAGGGGCCATTCCTGCATCTGATCGTAGACCTGCCACGGCTCCCACGGAAGATACAAAGAGGAACGGCATGGGAGTAGCCCCGGCGGCAGCCAGCGAGAACAAGTTGACCAAGCCAGCTATCTGCGGGCGAAACGAGGACAAAGCCAGATTGAAGTTCACAGGCCAGGCATTGTGGATTATGTAGTGCGCGCTCTTGCAAAGAGTCGCAAAAGTCGCCTCATCTAGCCCAAGTTTCGGATGGGCTAGACTTGCGCACATGAAGGTAACACCATCGTCGAGGCTCCCCTCCAGAAACAAAGCGCTGAAGCGCTTCTCTTGCTTCGCTCGTCCTCCGTCCAGGTCCCGGTTCAAACAATATATATGCCCAATGTCCTTGCGTTCAAGAAGTGCACGCAAGAGCATGGTGCCAAGTGCTCCGGTGGAACCTGTCAGAATGACATTGCATACCGGTGCTTTCTCCGTAGTTGTTTCGCTTTTTGGCACCGGTATTTGTTGAATCAGCTGGGAATAAGTAGCCAACAACGACTGCATGGTTTCTTGGTCGGAACTGTGTGGAGTTTGTGTCACGGCGGCGGCTAATCTGGAGACGGTATGGCTCTGGTAGATCACAGACAGACCAAGATCTGGCCGATGGAACGTTTTGCGCAAAGATCTTGTCAGCTGAAGCGCTTGCAGCGAATCCAAGCCGTGCTCGAAGATATCTGCCGAATCATCCAGGCTCGGCCAGCCGGAAATGATGCAAATGAGATCTCGGATGTGCTTGGCAACATCACTCACGTCACCAGTGTCTACTACAATCTCTTTTTCGCCATTGTCTTGTAAGTCATCTTGTCTTTCGTACAGCTCATCGATTGTACGTCGGTACTGCTCAAGGCTTGCAGTCCTCTGCAGTGTGCCTTTGCCAGCACGGATCAGTGGTCGATCTGGGGCTGTCGCAAAGACGAGCGGCTTTTCGACCCGGGCATGGGCAGGAGCATCGCGATTGGCCTCTTCGATACTCGGCCAGATGCGCTCAATCAAATCAGCCTCTTGAGCAGTGGTTTGAATCGCACTTGTTGGCTCGATAAGAAGTGCAGCCTGGAAGCGCTTTGTTCCAATGACGATGGCACCGCTGATCAAGTCCGGATTCCGTGCCGTAATATGCTGTTCCATCGAAACGGGATTAGTTTTCTCCCCATTGAGGAAAACAATAATGTCATCCGCTCTGGCCTTCCATGACCATGCATCGGGAACCGTCGGGTGCGGCGCAAACAGATCGCCAGTACGGTACTCGGCAAGTTGGCTCTTGCCTCGAATGGAGAACGTTGTCTGTGTACGCTCAAGAGAGGGCTGACGCCGTAACACCAGTTCAAAGATACCCTCGGCGGCCTCTTCAAACACTGCACCCGCACACGGGTGGAAGCGAATGTAGCGCCAGTCCTTGAGAGGATCCAAACCCGGAGCGATCAGTTGCTGAGGCATCCCGACTTCTGATGCACCCCACTGACAGCGCAGCGGGATCTGGGCGGCCACAATGTCGCCGACGTCTTGAGGCAAGTCACCTCCGATATAGACAATCAGCTCGAGGCGCCCAGCGCAGTGGCGCAGCAATGCAGGATTGTTGGCCAGCTCGGCAACAACAGACGGAACCAAGAGAGCCACGTCGGCGGGCGCGTGGTTGAGGGCCTCTGCGAGGCTCTCTGCAGAAACGATCCCGGTCGCGGCTGGAGCGATGATGGTGTTTCCAAAAGGAATCGCATACAAGAACGACTGTCCGAGACCAGCGCCCTAGTACAGGTCAGAAGCTGTTTTTTACAGTGGCCAGAGAAGAGGGAAAGCCTACATGGAATGGCGGAACTGTCACCAGAACGCGCTTGCCGAGGTATAGTCTTTCGAGTGAGGTGATACCGTCAGGGGCTTGACAAGCAGAAGAATGATGATGTCGGAGCGCCGTCTCCTGGGTCCAGATTAGTGGTTTCGGCATGCCCGTGGACCCGGATGTATGTCTGGATGCCGTGTGTCAGAAATGATTCTCCAAAATCAGGCTCACGATATCAGAGCGGGAAGCAGCTTCAGTCGACACGTACATGATCCAGAATGGGTCGTGGCAGCCTTCTTCGATAGTCTTGCTATATACAAACAGCGCGAAGCTTGTTTGACACAATTTGTGAATGGTTGGCACCTTCAAGTGACGCGGCCCAATTGCACTGATGATCGGGCCTGCAGGCTGCGGTGTTGGTTCTGGAGTGATGAGGGTTTTGCACTCGAGCGCTTCAAAGAGTGCTTGATGTGCCGCAGCACTGTTCCGCGGCGACGTGAGAAAAAGCTAGATCACAGGTGTTGGTGAGCTCAAAATACCATTATCTGGTGACTCTCTCCAAGTCGATGAATGAACTCACAGTATATCCTGCTTTGATTGCCGCCAGTACCAGGGCAGGAATGCGCACGTCGTTGGGTCCGACGTAGGCCAATGCCTCGCAATTCTCGCCAGGCCCAAGGCTCTCGACGAGCCACTGAGCCAAGCCGTTCACCATATTGCCCAGCTCGGCATAGGTCACAGACCGGTATCCAGCTTCGTAGGAGTTGGCAGCCACCGGCCACATTCCAAAGATGGTGCTCGGGCTGGTGCTTGCCAACCTATCAACCATATGCGGTATGAGCATACGTTGCCCATTGTGGGCGGCAACATCACTTTTCGAAAAAGTCGAAGTCATTATCTTGATATAAGAGACAAGTTTGAAGTTATTCTCAAAACTAAACTATGCGTATACTTCGAGCAGGATATATGGCAAAGACCTTGTAGATAGTCAGCTAGGCTGCAGGGATCCTGTCCATCCCTACACGTCTTGCTTGATTTCATATTCCTGGCCAAGAACTTGGGACGATTCAAGATAACCGTGCCGCGCATTACTTTAGAAGCCCTGAATGACGGGTCTTATTCCAGACTCCAGTGGAGCAAACAAGCTTTGGCCTCTGGCAACCCCACCATGGTGCTCGCAACCATCCCTGGCAATAAATCAATTCGACCAGAAGTCAAAGGCCAATGTCGATACCACGATGAGTACCTATGTACAAGTGTCAATTTGTGGTGCCAACAGACAAATACATGGCAGGAATGCACTTTGCCGTGTATAAAAGCCTTCAAGGATTTCATTTAATGGCAAGATGAGCCCACCTGGGTAGGAGAGGTATGTACTGTGTAGGATGAAGGCAGTAGCCCTAGCTAGGTACCTACATTACTCACACCGGGGATCTCGGGCTTGCTGCAGCCGATGCGTGTTAGTGGCGTAGATGCACTGATGCTTGATTGAACTTCCCTTGCATTACCTGCATACCGTGGGATGCAGAAGGAAGTCCAAAAATAGAAGACCTGTTTTACCCTTGTAAATCGGACCTGCTGTGCATAGTATGCATCTGTCGTATAGGATTCCCGGATTCTCTAGTGATTGGTGGCAATAACAGTACAAGCAACCTCACGTCGGCAGCCAGATCCTGCAGCACAAGGCTTTCTGTTTCTGATCATATCAGCGAAAATCATGTCATCCTGCTGACAAGGGCACTTTGCGCCGTCAGGGTCTAGCACACTATTCTTACCTAGGGGGCCCTGCCTAGCAATTTGCAGCATCATCATTGCCTTCGGGGTTTTGGTGTAGTCCGCAACGTCGACACTTAGAAGCTTTGAGGCGACAAATGATTTTTGAATATTTATTGCAAGACAGGGTAAATGAGTGCGTTTCGGTGGCCTATGAGTCTCACCATGTAGAGGCGATATGTGCACCTAACGTGTTTATCTACAGCCACGGTACTGAGTACAGGATCTCAATCAGACGTCTTTCCAAGACTGATTGATATTGGTCGTGATTTTGATGTCGCTAGTGGCCGGGCGACCACCCGCATATTGTGCACTTGCAAACGTTGTCGCGTCTCGGGGGTCTTCGTCATCTGAAATGTGCTCGAACCCGTTGGTTGTTCTGCTCCCTAGGGCAATACCTCCTCGTTCACTGTCATATGGCGGTCGCAAGCCTTCGGAACGAGCATAGCCTTTTGAGCTGTCCTTGCTGCCAATCTTGAGTGAGTGGATGTTGAATCTCTCAAAGAGCGGGCGGAACATGAGCATCGAAGCCGACACAAGATATATGCCGGGCTCCACCACGGTCCAGATGATGAGCTCGACGGCATTGTAAGTCGCATCAGTAAACGAGTTGGTGTTCGAGAACGCCCAGAATCGACATGCCGAAGCGACCAACCCCCTGTAAGTGATGTCAGTTGGCTAAAAGTCCCATTTGTCAGATACATACTCACATGCTACCAATGAGAAAAGTAACGGTGAGCGCGCCCTTCATCTGGGCTGATGTGTGCAGTCTCCAGACGATGGGAAGTGGAAGAATAAGCATGATTACGTCCGTGACGATGTTTGGCAAGGTGCTCCAGATGAAGAGTGTCTCTTTGTTGATGCACTGGACATCTTGTACGGCTGGCAGAGCCCAGTTGGCGGAAAACGGCTCGCACGCAGCAAGGTCCGCAATGAGACAGGCGATACTGGTACAGGCAAGGATCCCGATCGTGAATGCAACTATCACATGGACGGTCTTTTGCGGAAAAAGTCGACGGTACAGAAGGCAGATCGCCACCTTGGAGATCCAGATGGTAACGTAATACCATGCTGAGACAGCCACCAAATACTTGAAAAACAGCGTCACGGCTTCTGGGTTCGTCTCTTCAAGGTATCCAATGTGATGTCCGACGGCACTTTGCCTTACACTTCCTGCTCTGTATTAGCCCATCTTGTCTCTCGAAAAGTTGCTAGGACTTGTCGTAATGCTTGCCGATAGCAATGCCTCCCGCGACGATCTGGCCCATCAAAGACAGTACGACGAGCCAGTCATCCAGTGCCCACGGACTTGCAGTGATACTGCGCGCGTAGCATCTCAGGGCAACGAGTATGATTTGCAGAGGCGTGAATACTCCTACAAAAACTTCGAGGCGCCAGCCGATGTATTCTGGCGAGCTCAGAGATTCTGACATCTTCGGGAGAGGTGAGCCGCGAGCTGTCCTGAGTGATGGAAGGAGTGATTAGAGACAGAGACGATGAAACGGGCTGGGCACCGAAATCCCAAGAAAGCACAGTAGCCTGGTAATGATCAAGGTGCGGCGCAAAGACGCAGAAGTTCCGTCGGGAAGACTGATATAAGATGCGGTAAAGTTGATGAATCGTAGGAAATTTCTTCCCAAACCGCGCCTATGAAATTGAAAAACGGCGTCGCAAAAGAAAAACAAGCATTACCTGCAGCTTGGCATTATTCGTTCCTGATGTGAAATTGCAGGATCTTGAGGTTGCTCAGAAGGACTTGCGAGCATCCTTGTTACCCTGGTGCGTGCAGCTCATGCACATAGGCTACAGTAAGTGGTACAATACGTGTGATATTGTCATGTATACCTAATTAACTAGTACACCTGCAACACGGGGGCACAAGCGTTGTGCCGTATGCTGTATTGAAGTAGGTAGTGGATACAAAAGTCGACGTACTGGTCCGTAGAGGTACCTATGCAGCCCGCGATAACTCGATGCAGCCCGTTTCTGCAGCATTTCGGTCCCGTTGTAGCTAGGCAATGGGCAGGGGACGGGTGGACATTATTGAAAACGGGGAAGATGCCGAAGCAATGGGTCCACTCCTGCGGCAGTCCTTCTACTAAACGACCGGATGACATAACGCTACTCGACGTACGTATCGATATCTTTGGGTATGTCGTTCGACTGAATTACTCGTGCCGCAAATGCGCGGCAGTGGTGGATTCGTTGGGGGCCAAGGCTTGATTGAGGTTGGGAAGTTCCATGTCGAGGCAAAGACCCATCATACAGAGGTACACCCCGGCATACACACAACAATGGTAAGCCCACTTGTACATCGTCGTATATACTCGGGTGCGAGGTATAAGAGATGCCGTGAAACTTGGCATTCTGTGGGAATTATACCAACATAATATGACTATACGGCTCTCACTGAACGATGAACACTGCAATCGCGATCGACATGAACCGCATCACAGTCTTCTGAGTTGAATCATTTTTGTATTGCAAGAATCATTACCCTCAAGAACTTCTATCCCAAACCATCCAGTTGAAGTCCTTGTCCTCCGGTCAACAACATGCGCTTTGACGACGAGTCCTCGATCGCCCCCATTGCCTTGGTAGGCGTCTCTTGCCGTCTGCCCGGTGGAGCCAATAGTCCAGAGCAGCTATGGACCTTTCTCAGAGAAGGCGGCGAGGCTTGGTCTCCGGTGCCAGCAGAACGATTCAACGAGGCATCTTTCTATCATCCCAGCGCTGATGATCCAAATGGAACAAGTCACCATCGAGGAGGTCATTTCATCGACGGCGATGTGCGTGATTTCGATCATGCCTTCTTTCGCATGTCACCACAGCAGGCCATGGCCATGGACCCGCAACAACGAATTCTTCTTGAGATGACATATGAGGCTATCGAGAGTGCCGGGTGGTCTCGCGAGTCCATTGCAGGCTCTGAGACCTCGGTGCATGCCGCCATGTTCACGACAGACTATGATCGGAACCTGTATAAAGATACTCTAGATCTTCCCGTCTATTATATCACAGGCACAGAGAAGGCAATACTCGCAAATCGCATCTCGCACTACTTTGACCTCCACGGACCATCAGTCACACTCGATACAGGCTGTTCTGGAGGTCTTGTCGCTTTACATCAGGCTTGTCAAAGCCTACGCGACGGCGAGTCGAGCGCATCCATTGTGGCATCTGCGAACCTGACATTGAATCCCGACCATCACATTGGCATGAGTAATTTGCACCTGATTGGTGGGAGTGGGAGAAGCTTCCCATTCGATGATCGAGGCACCGGCTATGGTCGTGGTGAAGGTTTCGTGGTTCTGGCCTTGAAGCGTCTTGAGGATGCGCTCATGGATCGCGATCCCATCCGGGCAGTCATTCGCGGTACTGCTGTCAACCAAGACGGCTACACGCCATCCGGGATTACGTATCCCAACGGCTCAGCTCAGGCGGACCTCATTCGGAGCGCATATAAGCGGTGCGGCCTGCAGCCTAAAAACGTAACATATGTTGAAGCGCACGGCACAGGCACCGTTGCCGGAGATACGGAGGAGCTGAACGCGCTCGCCGATGTCTTCTGTAGCTCAACACGGTCTCTGCCTCTGTACGTCGGGTCTATCAAAGGTAGCATTGGGCATACCGAAAACACCAGCGGCCTAGCTAGCTTGGTAAAGGCCGCCTTGGTTCTTGATCGGCAGGAGATACCGCCCGTTGCCGGCTTCGCTCACCCCAAGCCTGGTCTTCCTCTGGATAAACTACACATACCTACTGAGTTGATGCCATTACCAGTTGCAACCAATATCACGCCGACAGTGTCTATCAATAGCTTCGGGTTCGGTGGCACAAACTCACATGCTATATTACAACCTGGGCCACGATCCTCCCCTCCATGCAACGACATGGCTCCTCGCCTATTTGTTCTTTCAGCTCATACGGAAGAGTCACTGAGAGGCATGATCCAAACGTTTACCGACTGGCTGGAAAATGAGCCCAACGTGTCTCTAGCAGATCTCTCCTATACTCTGTGCCACCGACGCACTCTGCTCGCGTCGCGTTGGGGCTGCGTGGCCGAGGATCGAGTCTCCCTGCTCGATCAGCTGAAGCGACGTCTTGCGAAAGCGTCATCTAGGATGGATCGTTCGGAGCCCTACATCGTTTTCGTATTCACTGGTCAAGGTGCCCAATGGGCCACAATGGGTCGTGAACTACTCGTCGGGCCGTCCAAGTCTTCCATCTTTCGCGCTTCCTTCAGAACCTCCCAGGACATACTCAAGAGGCTGGGTGCACCGTGGGATCTTGAACAGGAGCTTCTGCGTGACCAAGCTCAAAGTCTCTTGCACACAGCCCAACTAGCTCAGCCAATGACAACGGCTGTTCAGATTGCTCTGGTAGACTTGCTTCGTGCTCAAGGCGTTCGGCCACGCGTCGTCTTGGGCCACTCTAGCGGCGAAATCGCTGCGGCCTACGCAGCTGGCCAAATTTCTCACGATGCTGCAATTCAGATTGCATACCATCGCGGCTCGGTGGCAGATTTGTACAAGAGCCGGGACTTGCCCCCAGGAGCCATGATGTCAGTTGGCTTGAGTGAATCTGATATTGGCCCGTTCCTGCATCGCCTGTCTCGAGGCAAAGCTAGTATCGCATGCGTCAATAGTCCAACCAATGTCACCATTTCAGGAGACGCTGTAGCTATTGACGAAGTTGCGACTCGATTAGAAGAAAAAGATGCTGGCATATTCCATCGACGTTTGAATGTGGACACGGCGTATCACTCTCATCATATGAAAGCAGTGGCTGACACCTATCTTGACCGACTTCGGCCGCTGGCGACTGAGCGGGAAACAGGGGCCAGTGACAACAGCGTTGTCTTCATATCATCCGTTTCCGGTGAAATAAAGACATGCGACTTTGGCCCTGCCTACTGGACATCCAACCTCGTTTCGAAAGTACGCTTCTGTGACGCGGTTCAAACTCTTGCGCGGTATCGAGACCGAGATGGCCCTGGGCGAGGTATCTTCTTTGTCGAGGTCGGTCCACACCCTGCCCTGGCTGGGCCAGTCCGTCAGTCCATCAGCGCAGCCGGCAATCCACCTCTCGAATTCGACTACCAACCCACATTGGAGCGGAAGAAGGGAGACGCATCAACAACGTTGGGGCTAATGGCCTGTCTCTTTGAGAACGGTGCAAAGCTCGATGTGAAAAGCATTTCATCTCTTGCTCCAGGACTCCAAACGGCCAGTGTCCTTACAAACATGCCCCACTACGCCTGGGATCACAAGACCAAACACTGGCATGAATCACGGGTTAGTCACCAGTACCGAACCCGTCGCCAGCCGTACCATGATTTACTGGGTGTACGGTCTGCCGAATCTACGTCCATCCAGCCCCGGTGGCGGCACATGGTTTGCCTTGCCACCTTGCCATGGCTAGCGCATCATATCGTGGACGGTCTTGTAATCTTTCCTGGTTCGGCGTATTTGTGCATGGCTTCCGAAGCCATGCGACAACTAAGCAGTGAGAACTTCCCGTTGAAACAATTGGAAACTCTGGCCTTCCATGATGTCTCGTTTCTTCGAGCACTCATCATACCAGACATGCCAGAACGTGTTGAAATTCAGCTGAGCCTGGTTCCACAACCAGGTCTGGAATGCGGGTTCTCTTTTCAAATCGCTGCCTTTACAGATGGCCATTGGAACGAGTACTGCTCGGGGTTGGTCGAGGCCGTTTTGATAGACAACAAAAGTTTGGTCGGGCCAGCACCAGTCGACTCCTACTTGGCCCAGCAGTCAGAGTTTGTGGGCGAGGAGATAGCTCCTGAGGAACTTTACGAGGGTTTCTCTGAAGTGGGCAACGTCTACGGCCCTACTTTCAATGGCATTCGATCTTTCACGGCCGCACCCGACGCGTCGCAGGCCCTGTCCACAGTGGCGATACCTGACGTTGCCTCCATCATGCCGGAGCGACACCAAGCGCCTCATCTGATCCACCCGTCCACGCTTGATATCTTGCTTCACACAGCTCTACCGCTTGTCGAAAGACGGCTCGGCCGTGGCTCTGTGATGCCGACCCATATTGATGAACTTTTGGTCTCAGGCACGGACGCAATGCCGAGGGACCCAGGATCTGTCTTGAAAGCCCTCACAACACTGAAGTCGAGTGGAAATCGTACTGCACATGCCGATATCTTCGTTGAGTCAGAGCTTATGCCCGTTTTGGCAGCTTCCGGTGTTGAAATGCGAAGCCTGGGCGATAAGAACATTGTCAGTTCGGACTCGACAGTTACCGAGGGTATCTGTTATAAACTCGACTGGATACCCGACGTTGACTTCATCAACAAAGCCGCACCGCCTTCGCCTGTAAGATTAGAGGATGCCGTCGGCAACTACTGTCTGAAGAACGCTTCTACGTCTGTACTCGAGCTCGGTTCTGGCTGCAGAGAATTATCTCTATCTTTCGTCACTGCTGCCATTGCCCACCGCTGTCGTTTAGCTGCGTTTGACTTTTCCGACGCTGATATGGAACATCGTCTTGACATACAAGAGATACTCCAAGCCCGATCTGTTCCCAGTCACGTCCGCAATGCGGGAGACATTGTAGCTGAGGCAGTGTCCGAGCTATATCTCTACGATATCATCCTTGTCGCCAATGAAAAGCCATTGAAGCAGGCTTCTACTTTGTTGAAGCCAGGTGGAAGAATATTCCTTCGAATTGGGTGCCTGGGCACCGAAAAGAATATTTGGTCAAAAGCGCTGCAGAAAGCAGCAAGTCCATTGGAAGTGGAGTCGATCTGCTGTGATCAAGATGGGTTTACGACCATCATTGCTACGAAGCCCAAGAACAACAATATCAAAAGACTTCCGGAAAAACTTTGCATGCTCAGGACATCCGATGAGCAGCCAATCAGTTCCTGGGCTCAGAACCTGCAGTCTCGATTGCACGGGCTGTCTCCCGGGTTTACGTCGACCACCTTTGACGCGGGAGCAGTCAACGCGGAAAACGAGGCCGAAACCTGCTTCCTCGTTATCGACGACCAAGCCGAGCCATTTGTATCAGACCCGCACTATTTCGAAGCGGTCATCGAATTACTCAAAAAAGCGGTCCGGATCCTATGGGTCAGTCCAGCTGAGCCACTGTCATTCCACCAGATTGTTGGCGTAGCTCGTACAGCGCATGCTGAAAACGAGCATCTCCGGTTGACAACGATACATGCAGATATTCAGATGCTCGAGAGCCAGCAACTGTCAGATATGGTTGTAGACTGTCTGGAACAGTTCACCGTACAGAGTGACGAGTCCGTCCGGGAGCGTGAATACTGGATGCGCAAGGATGGTAGTGTCCTGATACCACGCTTGCTCCCCGACAACCAATTGAACCTTGCAGTCAACGATCGCCACGGACAATTCGGTATCGAGGACTGCTACTTTGTGGACTCTCACCATCCGCTGGTGCTCTCTTCCGATAGTCAAGTCAAAAGTGAATTGTTCGTACGAGATGACACGTTCAGTACTCCATTGGCAGCAGACATGGTGCAAATCGAGACCGAGGCATTCACTCTATCGGAAGCACACCTGACACGCGATTTTGGTGAATTTATGGGAACCGTCTCCCATGTTGGCACATCTGTGACAAAGTTATCTCCTGGAGATCGGGTGATGGCAATTGGTTCCATCGCAGCGGCGAATCGCATCCGTGTCCACCAGGATCTTGCCAGCCTTATTCCAGTTGAGTCGCCATTGCAAGGGACGGGCTTTTTGTTGCATATGCTGGGGAGTTCTTACATCCTCGAGAGACTTGTCCAAATCTCTCCAGGAGGAACTGTCTTGATACACGGCGCTTTGACGATGCGTGGGCGTGCTATGGCAGCAGCAGCCAAAGATTCTGGCGCACGCGTCGTTGCAACAGCGATCGATCAGAAAGAAGCCCGAGAGCTCCTGGATACACTCGGCCTTTCATTCGATGATATACTCGTGGGCCGTGATTCAAGTATCCGGCCATCCTATTCTACCTTCCTAGGCCATCTGGATGCCATCATCATTACTGCGGAGACTGTCTTTCCAATCAAAGCTCTTGGCCATCTGAAGCCCTTTGGCTGTGTGGTTACTTGGACCTCTTCGAGTCGGCTGCCAATGGATTGGCATCGCAAGCTGCCACCCAACACATCTGCACACTACTTCGATACAGAACGCTTGCTGAAGTCGCGTCCTGAATTGACCTCCGGCCTCTTAAGTCGTGTCGCCACCATGGTCAAGCATCTTGTACTGAGTGGCATTGAGATATACTCCCGTGACGTATCACATATTGGAGAGGTATTGAGACGAATGCAGAGGGTTAAACGGGAAACAACTGTAATAACCGTTCAGAAAAGCTCCACGGTGAGGGCCATGATTGCGCAAGACGAAACCAGTGGCCAATGGGTCAATGATCATGTCTCCAACGTGATCGCTGGCGGGCTGGGCGATCTGGGTCGCCGCCTCTTAACTCTCATGGCCCAACGTGGTTGCAAGCATTTGGTCACGTTTTCACGGAAAGTACCAGAAGATAATGATCAAAGTGTATTGCAGGCACAGCTCGAAGCTATTCAGCCAGGCTGTCGCCTCTACTGTCTTCAGTGTGACCTCACGTCTGAACATTGTGTGCAACAAGCCGCTGAGACCCTGAGAGACATGGGTATCCCGCCAGTGAGAGGTGTCATCAATTCCGCAGCAATCCTCCAGGTAAGTCTCTCATCAAGCCTTAATTACAATACCCCGCTTTCCGCGACATGATTATCATATCTGGAGCTAATACGCTCTATCTATACAGGACCGTCCATTGAGTACGATGACCTATGATGAGTTCTCCTTAGCGAGTGTGGTCAAAGTACAAGGAACACTGGCACTTGAACGTGCATTCAAGACTGCATCGTTGGAGTTCTTCATCATGCTTTCCTCTGCGGTGAACATCGTCGGTGCCAGTGGCCAGGCGAATTACAATGCAGGCAATGCAGTTCAAGACGCCTTGGCCCAAGCCCGTCAGAAGGACACCTGCTGTTACATTTCCCTCAACATAGGTTGGATCGAAGATGCAGTACACACGGCGGAGAACGATGCGAGACTTCGCGGCCTCGGCCGGTCTGGCTTGAGGGCCATTCAGCACGATGAGCTACTACGCTTCCTGGACCATGCACTTGGGTGCTCCGAAGGTCGCCATCATGTTCCGCAAGCCATTATTGGATTCGACGCCGAGTCTCTGTCCAAAGCAATATCTCATAACGGAAACATTCAGTCGCCCATGTTCAGCCACATTCGCCGCAATTTTGACGCAACCTTGCCAGGCGGGGAAACATCGACACCAACGTTTAAAGTCGCATCATTGAAAGAGGTCGTAGCGAGTGGAGACGACGAAATGGTGCTTGACTTCATCAGCGCCGCTATCTGTGACCGCTTGGTAAAGCTCATCTCTGTTGATGTCTCACGTGTCGATGATCGCCATGGCTCATTACTTGAGCTTGGAATGGACTCTCTCGTGGCCATTGAGCTACGAAACTGGCTGATGCGTGAGTTCGATGCGCCAATACAGTCTTCTGAGATCATGAACGACCAGACTATTCGAGCGCTGGGAGAAAAGGTGGCATTGCGCTCTCGAATTGTCCTCGCACATCGGGGCAGCGCAGATCAAGACGTCCAGGAACAGGTTGACGTGCCCCGGCACGGTGCAATATCCGAAACTGATGCGACAACGACGAATCCAAATGGATGGTGTCAGGACAGCAACCTGCCATTACTGCCTATCCCCGCGCTCGAAGACACCCTTCGCAGATTCCAGGAGTCTCGTCGTGCTTTGGACTCTCCGCAAGAGCAAGATACCACCGAAAAGGCTGTCCTCGCATTCTTGGAAGGACCTGGCCCCTCGCTACAGCAAAAAGTTGAGGAATCAAGTCCAGCTGAGACGGCGGATAACTGGGAAGAAGAACTATATCTCCGGCGCCGCGAGCCACTCCAAGACTACAGCGAGTTCTCAGTCGGTCACCCGGTCAATGCACCAGCACAGACTCAATCACTACGTGCTGCTATTTTGACCGTCACAGCTGCGCGATACGCGTACGAATTGATTCCCGGTCAAGTTCCACCGGGAAGCCACCACGGGCAGCCTGTTGCTGGCAAAGCTCACGACTGGCTATTTTGGTCAACTCGACTCCCTGGTGCTCACATGGACCGCATGGAGCGCCACCATCCCACCTCTAGTGTCATTATCTTGAGGCGCGGTCACATCTTCCAATTGACTTTGCCCGGCATGGGCGCACGCCTAGATTTGTCTGCCGTGCATGCAGCATTCGAACAGGCCATCAGCCTGTCCGATATCGCATTACCAGATGTTTGCACTCTGACAGCCAGCGATCGACACGATTGGTTCCAGGTACATTCCATGACTTTCCGTTCTATCTAGATTTCAGGAAGTTAGTACTGACTTTTTCGTGTCCTAGGCCCGGGAAGAACTTGAGGCGAACCCAGAGAATGCTTCTGTTCTAGCGGCGATCAACTCGGCCATGTTTGTATTGTGTTTGGACGACGAGTCGCCAACGAGTTCCGGAGAGCGCCACACACAGTTCCTGATCGGTAGCCCGGAGCAACCATTTACCAACCGATGGCTAGATAAGACTGTCCAGTTCGTGGTGGCCGCGAATGGATTGTCGGCAGGTGTCTACGAGCATACAAAGCTCGACCTCCTCGATGTTCGCACGCTCCACCAGCGCCTCAATCACGAAATTCTTGCCCATCATGACATGGAGTCAGTCACATCGAGCAGTGTTTGTCCGCTTCGCGAACACATTTGGCGGCCGTCACCCGTCTTGCTCAAGCGGTTACAGGATCTCAAGTTTCAACTCAAGTCATATCACTACGTCGACCACCAATATGTCACATTCGAGAATCTGGGAACCAAAAGTCTTCGCGCTCTCCGTGCATCCCCTCATGCCACTGCCCATCTTGTGGCATTACTTGCGGTATACTTTGTAGATGGGAAGATCCGGCCGGCTTGGGAGATCGTATCGCTAGACAGCTTCCTCCACGGTCGTATTGACTGGGTACAGACCGTCTCCCCTGCAGTTAGATCATTCCTGGAGGAGGCTTCCGCGGCCATAGCAGACGACAAGAGTGGCATGGTCAGCCGTGATAAAGTCAGCCGTCTCCGGCCAATGTTCGATGCAGCCTCGACGTCGCATGCGCGAGCTGTATCGGACACTTCGAGGGGACTTGGATTTGTCAATCACCTGTATGCGCTCCGTGGGGCTTTGAAACGTGACCCGGCTGTCACTGACGAGAATCACTGCGACGCGCCAGAACTATTCCGCACTCGTATCTGGAATGCGACTCGTCGCGGCGGCGCAGAGCAGAGTCTCAAGATCGGATTCGTGCCTGTTGAAGACTCGGATCATCCAGACGCCTGGGACGAAGGCGGTTTCCTTATGCATGGCGACCGTGGCATATACATACACTCATCTGTTCACGGTCACTGCATGAAGTTCGCCGTCTCCGCACATCCAGAGTATGCCGTTGCAGTCTGTAACATGCTGCAGACCGCATCGAATCTTGTGTTGAGTACACTAGGCTGAACAAGGCTTGGGGAGGAAACGGGAACGAAGAGCTTGGAAGGAAGTCTGAGTTCATACTTGTAGGGCTACAAAAGAGAGGTGCTGAGGAGCAGCCTGATATACCCGAGCAGGTTATCTGCGGTGGGAACTACCTACGTCAGTGCGATAGTTATACACGCAAATGAGCCTCGATAATGACATGGTGGCTTCCTTGGGTCTTCCAGATCTTGGTGAGCGAAAGATCCGCCTTGGTCAACAAAGATCTCCATTGCTCCTCAGTACGTTCGATGCCACCAATGACCATCATGTTCAGGTCTTGAACTGCCATATACCAAGGGGCCTTGGTCTGCGGCATCATTATGTCGGCAATCAGCACGCGGCTCTTCGGACCCATGGCTGCCACGGTGTTGGACAAAATCTTGACCGCCATCGGATCGGACCAGTCATGGAAAATTCGGCGGAAGTAGTACGCGCGGGCATTCCGGGTCGGATTCGTCTCGAAAAAGGACGCGGCTTGTGGCTCGATATAACCAGGTAGACCCTGAGCGATTGCTTCCTGGACCACAGCTGCCTGTTCTTGCAAGACCAGGCGGCCTTTCAGACCTGGAAATGCCTGCCTGATTGTGACTAAGGCGTGGCCGCGTGCACCTCCCACATCGACGACAGCCACATCATCTGGCCCGATGGTGTCTCGATTGAGCTCTCGCTCAAAGTCGTAAATTGCGGCAACATTGACAGCGCCGGGCTGGCTCTGCATGGCGCTGTTGAAAAGTGCTTGTCGTGTCGCATCGGCGGAAAGCCACTCCCAAAAGCCCGCCCGGGAGATTCCCAGCCCCAGATTTATGGCAGATTGCTCGTAACTCTCGGGGTTCTTCCATCCGGTGCTTTCCAGGAACTCGTGGAGCACATAGGCCCCCTTCCCGATGAAATCATATAGTTGCTGAAACATGTCTCGGTTGTGTTGATCTGAAAACGCTCTCGCCAGTCTGTTGGGCTTAAAGGAGCGTGTGTCGGCCTGCGAAAAGATGCCACAGCCCACGAGGGTCCTCATGAGGCGCTCGACCAGGACCGTATCAGCTCCAGTAGACTTTGCGATTTCATCCGCACTCATTGGGCAGTTGGAGCCCGCCAGAATCTCAAAGATTTCCAGTCGTATAGCGCAGCGGATTGCCGAGCTTTGAGCGGTCCTCGTGGCCAGGTAATAGATATTCTCAGCCGGATCACGCGCGTGTGCGCCGAGGCTGTCGACGATGTCCGTGAACGTCTGCTTCGCCTCGGGACTGGAAAATCCCGCTCCTGGGCTGTAATCCGCTGCAGTCAGTTGGGCTAGCTCTTGAACTAAGGCCGAGAGGTCTTCTGATGCTGCATCTTTCGCCATCGTATTTGGTGTTTGACGAGACGGGCCTGATCAGAAAGAAAAATGTGTTTGAGGTTGAAATGATTATCGAATAGTACTAGAATACCCTTCTCTATTAAAGTCAATCAATTATTCTAGTGTGGTTGTTGCTGATCATCTATGAAGTCTTTGTTGATCGAACACATATTGTGTAAATGGTTTTTGTGATAATTGAGATTTACCTTGGTTGAAGGCCTGAGGGTCATCCATGTTTCGGAGCATTATGTCCACACTTCGGAATATAGGCGAGGTTTTCCGAGACCTTGATTGTCTGAGAAGTTTAGAATGTATTTCCAGAATAATATGCAGCTTTTCAATAGCCCTTTTTTAAAAAAAAGAAAACAACAATATTATATACGAATTGTTTAAATACAAAAGTTTTGACTAGAAAAACGCAAAAGGAAAAGTTTAATGTTAAATAATATAAGTTTATCAGCTTATATAATTTAATTAATAGGCTTTTTTTATTTTGTTAATAATAATGATAATTTGGATTTTGCCTAGTATGGCTCTTGTAGAATTTTATTTGATTCGTTAAGGTTTAAACAAACAATTTCACAAAAAAAAAAAACAGGCGACTTTGAAATGCATTGCCCCATCTGAGATAAATGGCTCGGCGATTTAACTATCCAATGTTATGTTATGCTGAAATACTCCGAACAGTTCCAGCCGGAGAAAAGGGATAGGCAGTAATCGCTATATCTTCTGGTTGCTCACAGTCAGTGCAGTTCAGTTTGCGCCGAATAAGATTTGACAGCGGAATCCACCACAAGGGTCAAATAGGCCGAACCTACAGGATCAACGATAAATATGCCGAAGTCCCTTTCCGCGCCAACCGTAAACTGGCTGAAGTCCAGACGTAGGTGTTAAGGAACTACCGATCCCTTTCGTCCGGCTCACACTCTATGGGCGTCAACAAGTCAGACATGAGCGACAAAGTAAAAAAGCCGGCCACTATATACGAATGCTTGGCTTTTGACACGAGGTTCTTGGCATTGATTTCTCTTCTCCTTTCCTCTTTGTAATGATATACTCTGATATAAGGAAGGACCCGACCTGGTTTGTAGCTGTTGTGCTATTAATTGTGATGGTGCCTTGATGGTCCTTGATCCTATAAACGAGAAGCCTTGGCTAAGAGCCTTTTTGCTCTTACTGATCAAACGTTCTTACAATACTTCCCGATGTCTCAATTTCATCATGCCATGGGGAAGTCAAAACAGGGACTAGAGATAAAAGGTTTTCAAGGTTCATGATCAGCGCCTAATCGAATTCTCCAGCCCGACGTATACACCATGTCGGCATTTGATGTGACCTCAAAACTCGAGACTCTGGCGCTTGGCGTAGGTGGGCAGTTCGAGCACGGATTCCATGTCAATGGCGTGTTCGGCTCTGGTGAAGAGCATATTGTGGATCGCTGTTCGGGCTGTTCTCAAAACTTTGCAGGGTGCCTTATGAATCCTGGTACTGCCAATGACCAATGAGGGTAGTGACTGATATGACATGCGTTCCTGGGGATATCGTCGTCGACAAGCAGAGTCACACCTGGTCCTTCATTCATATGGTAAACATCACATTCTTCTTGGTCGACGCAAGGGGGCCAAAGGCTTCAGAAAGTATAAACGGGCTTGTCGATGTGTCTTTTTGTCCACAAATGGATAATGTTCTAGATATTCAGTTATCAATAGTCAAACAGGCACGGTATATAGTCGTGCTACTCTCAGACTTTGCTGTCAATCATCTGGAATCATATCTCTCATGACTCATGATTTCCATTCTACCAACCGAACTAGCCAATTGGGCGTAGACCATATTTCATAATGCCATCTACCAATAATTCATGTTTGTCACCCACTGTCCCCAATCTTCGAGCAGCCTGCGATCGTTGTCGCGATCAGAAGCTGAAGTGCTCTCGGAATGTTCAAAGTCCTTCTGGGTCATGCGTCAGGTGTAGCTCGCTCGGGCTTCGATGCACAGCAAGTCCACGAAAACGTCCCGGTCGACGGCCAACCCAGCCAAATCAACAAGCCAGGCAGAAGTCCGCAGGCTCGAATCAAGATCCCTGCCCGGGACAACTCATCACGCCAGAAAGTCAATCCAGAGCCTACGATGCTGATGCTGACGCTGACGCTGATGCCGATGTCGATAATGATGCTGATGCTGATGCGGATGCGGACGACACCTTCTCTGGGTTGGCCGCGGAGATGGGACAAGATTTCCCGGGCCTGTGCCCATCCCTCACCTTGGACGACGGGTTCTCGGGCTCTTCTCCTCAGGTCTCGATGGACGATTTTCTTAGTGGCTACCCGATCAATCTGGATGATCTAGACCCCATCCCTGGACTAGTTCCTTCGCGGCATGAGTCGAACAGGCAACTTCGCACTGACTTCACACTACCAGGGGACATGGCCTACGATAGTGACCCATGTTGCCAGTTATCCCAGTTGCAGCATCGGCTCTCGAGACACTTGTACCATATCAAATCGATTGAGTGCGATTTGACGACCTACCTGCATTTTGGTCCTTCATGGCCAGAGGAAACCAGCCAAAACGAGATGCTCGGTAGACCGCCAAGATTCAACCCACTCACTCCCACGTGTAAGATGATGGCTGAGTACAAGGAGATCTTGGAACGCTTGCAAGGGGCCGAAGCGGGAAACGTCCATCAACACGAACTAGACGTGGATGCTGCGGCAGGAGTCATTGCGCTGTCTTGCTACTTGCAGTTCGCAGCTATATATGATCAAATGGCCTCGCAAATCAACAGACAAATCTCTCAGAGCCCCGCAGTAAAGGGGTATATGCTGCACGCAGCGCCCGGATTGTCGCTTGCGGGTGTGGTGGTGCCGGAACAGAAGAATATCCTGGGACGAACGCTCGTGCAGCTTATGGAGGCGCAGATCGAGCCGGTTGAACAATTACTCGGACTACCCAGAATGTTGTGTATTTCTACAAGCACAAGCGGCGAGGTTGGGAAAGGTACGACTGGCTTCCTCCAGAGACATCAGTGCGCATTCCTGTTCAAAGCGTTGGGGACGCGCATGGCCGACGGAGCCGGTCATAACGGGGAATATAGTATCATAGAGTCCGTAAAGGCGTCGCTGCTAAGGATCAAAACACTTCAATAGTGAGGTAGTGCCGCGAGAAGAGTCGAAAGATGTTTGATTGTGCGACCCCCTCCCAAATTCCCAACCCCTGTCTTTCTGGTCTACGATTCATGTACGAGCGAGCATAGCCGAACCTCTTCCCGCAAATTCGAGTGCTGTAATGAAGCCATTGAGTGATTCCACATGTCGTCTCTTTCCTGTGTAGTTCCCCATCATCAGTTCTTGCGCGGAAAACCCAGCTTTTACAAGTGCGAGGACGGCATCCTGATGCTGCCACTTGACGCCATTACTCAGCGGACGCACGGAGTAACGACGAACCATTTCGGTTTCGCTCTCGCACCTGAGTGTAGCATTGCCAATCTATAAACGCAAAGCATTTGAGCTCCGAGGAGAAGAGCATTGGGGAGATGGCCGGCGACCGCGCAGCTTCAGATGATAGATCAGATGAGACAGACCAAGAAAGTGCAAACAGGCTTGGCCTCGTGGAATTCACCTTCCTTGGACATGCCTTCCGCAACCCGCGGGAGGTCCCTGCAGGAATCGTGGCATGTGGATACAAATAGGGGCAGCGGGCAGCATTGCATTCTGCTGCAGAATCTTGTCAAGCGAGCACGCGACCTTGTCACTGTACAGATTATGCAGTATGACGCATGACTAGCGCTATACTAGGTAGGTACCCAAGTAGGAATGAATGCCTGGCAGTCTGAATGCAAGGAGGACTACGTATGTGTATGTACGTAGACCCAATGCCATTACTGTGTATGGTAGATACACAGTACATATAGTAGTAGCAACTTGAGGCTGGACCGGGATTTGTTCGGGGCCCGATCGGGTCGGCCCGCCCTCATGCTGTACACTCATTGGTTCGGGGCCGGGGGCCACAGAACAAGGTTTCGACTGGTGGGTATACTAAAAAGTAAATCAAACATCCAACCAGGTTTGGCAAACCCAGGTCTCACGATATCTCCACAGTATGTTGTACATAACGTCTGCTTCAAGGCAAGACTTGCGAAGTCTGAGGCCTTTGTCTAGCGGGCTCTGCATCGTAAAGCGGTTCCGCATTCACCTCGACGCCCTTAAGCTGGCCGTCACTGCGCCACTCGTCTAATGTCCGCATGTAATGGATCATGCCGCCCGGCCAAGGGCCATTTCTAGCTCGCTTCAGCAGCTGCTGCCAGTCTCGTCCGGCGCCCGCTTGCCTGTCCTCCGTAAATCCGAGTTGCAAACCTTGGCAAGCGGCCGCAGGCGTGAACAGTCCTGCACCCTGCCCTATTCTGGTAACCCATTCCCTTTCTGCATCCGCCGATATCTCCACCACGACTTCCTCTCCTCTGCCTGTGCCCTTCGTGTCATGGGCTTGTTGGATGATGAAGGATATGTGACTGCTGAGAACGTCGAGACTATGTGCAAAGTTTGGAGACGCGCCAGCCTGGCAAGGGCCTAGAAAGAAGAGATTCGGGAACCCATGAGTGGCGCATCCATGGAGCGTACTTGCACCTTCTGCCGCCCACTTGTCCTCCAGCGTCTGCCCTCCGGTGCCCCGAATTTCAAGACCGAACGACGCCGCCGAGTTCGCTGAAGCCATCATGAACGAACGATAGCCGGTGCTGAAGATCAATACGTCGACAGCATACTCTTTCCCGCCCGCCATTACACCACGCTCAGTAGCCCCTGTAATTCCCCGCCCACCAGTATCGATGAGATGCACATTACGCTTGTTGAAGGCCTGGAGATAGGTATCGCTGAATGTCGGTCTTTTGCACCAGCTTGGATATCTTGGCAATAGCTTGTCCGCTTTCTCTCGTTCGCCTACGATCTCGCAGACTCGAGCTTGAGCCTTTGCGAGATGGCCGGCGTCTCGTTCCATCATCTCATCGATGTGCGCTGCGACCTTGTCCGGAGTGATGGCGCCAAAAGTCTCGCTGCCGAGAAGAATGCAAAAAGTCTTCAGTCTGCTCAGCTGATCGCCAACGAGGTCCTCGTGGTTATCAGGAGCGCCCAGAGAAATGTGCTCTGAGAAGTTCTCCTGCCGGCGCTTCTGCCATCCCGGACGGGCTGCAATCACGTTGCGCCATTCTTCGGGGTCGGTGTCGCGTTGATCCCGTGGATTGACCTGCGAAGGCGTACGCTGAAAGACGAAAAGCTCTCTAGCATGTTTTGCGAGTTCCGGTATGACCTGAACGGCGGTAGATCCCGTCCCAATGATACCAACCCTCTTGTCATGCAATCTGTGCAAGGACGGGTCCATTTCCGACCCACCAGTGATGTTATAGTCCCACCGCGCGGTATGAAACGTGTCGCCTTTGAAATCTAGCAAGTTTGTGTATCAGTATCTGCCGTGAGGTAGAAAGAAAAATGTAGAATCATAGGATGGGTGGAAAGGAAGAGGAGGGCAACCACCACTTAAAAGCAGCTGAAGATTTGTATTCTGTCACTTGAAGTCGGGAATCGATTATGACTTGGAAAGGCTGCTTACCACTGATACCAGGCAACTGGGGCACATTTGGCCTGGAGAACAAGCCCGTGGCCAGTAGTACGAAACTGCTCATTATCGACATGCGTTGTCTCTCTTTCCGCAAAGTACCACGTTCGACTGTCATCTCGGCTCTCCAACTACTTGCGGATGGGCTCCAGCGCACAGAATCGACGTGGGTACGAAACGAAATAGCTTTTTCGATACCGTACTTTCTGACCAATACGCCGAGGTATGATCGCATTTCCTCCCCCGAAACATATTTTTGGCTTGGCATGTAGCCCATCTCTTCCAGGAAAGGTAGATAAATGTATGATTCGACATCGCAATGAAGACCTGGGTAGCTGGGAGCAAATCAGTATTTGCATCTCAAAGAAAAATGGGGCTCATGGGGGTGCGCGTTACCGATTCCAGTACCATGTGCCTCCAATGTCTTCAATGGCGTTAGTGTCGGCAATACTCGAAGCAAGAAAAATGGCTTGAGGAAATGTGGGCATCGTTCAGGAATGGCAGTTTCGAAGCTTCCGGTGGTTGGCATGATTCTGGCCCGGAAGGAAATTGTGGGATGGGATGTAAAGGACAAGAAGGGACTCACCACTGGCGGCATCGACAAGGAGGATTTGGTCAAGGGAGAACCCTGCCTGCAAAAGCTTAATCGCGATCATAATCCCTCCCATCCCGACTCCGACTATTAAGAACTTGATACGATCCCCTGGTTTGATGGGTGATGGAGCGGATGGTGTCCGGCAAGAGAATGGATCGTTGTCTAAGAGACATTCTTCCCTGCACTGATTCAGTGCGTAAGGAGATGTCGGGTTGTCTGAAATCCTTTGCCCCGCCATGGCGGTCCCAAGATTTTGTTCGCCAGAACAGTTCATTGCTACTGTACAAGAGCTATTCGATTCTCGATCAATCGGGGGGAGTAATAACAAGCAAAGAATTGGATCGAAAATGGCAAGTTGTTGTGTTTTATTCCAATAAACAGGAATTTTCTACCGCGAGCAACGCGTGTTCTGAGAAAGGATTGACTATAGTGATTGCCTTCCTTGTGATTGAAGATTCTGCAATCCGGAGATCTGTCACCAGCAAGCCAGGCTCCGCGGGGTATTTCGTATTCGCCGACACGTCGAAAATCGGAGAGAGTAAAGTTATCGAACCCATCTATGAAGCGGAAATGTACATCGGAGAAAGCCATCGTGACCATCATCCGAGAAAATACGGCATGCGTAACATATACATCAATAACTCGTCGGTCAAAGCCAGAGGCTCGAGGACAGCGCAGAGGTCAGTCGGAGGATTGCCGGCACCACGGAAAGGCCCCAGGTTCAAAAAGCCGTACCATGCGTACGGAGTATTCTACAGAGTAATGCTCCGAGCGGCACGCGTCTTTTGCTTGTGATCAAGGTCTTTCCGTCCAATCGTGACTGTGTTTGAAAGAGAGCTTTTTCATTATGCAAGTGAGAAAGGTACAGTTTGGTCCATAATCCCGCTTGCATTTTCGGAAACACTGCCCATGACCGCTATAAGGGTTCCTTGTAGAACCTAGATGCTGACGAGCGCGTGAGTTTGACAAGAACTCTACCTCGGAACAAATAAAATTCGCTTCGATAGCAGAAAAGAAAGCTAGAGATCAGTCTCAATACGCTTCACCCCCTCCCATCGTCTACTCTACAATATGCTTCATTGTACTCGCCCCCAGCCAGCTGATCCATTGACGCAAAGGCCCAAGTTTCAAGGAATAAGATGTGATAG
This sequence comes from Pestalotiopsis sp. LF_19_12, assembly GCA_023510015.1. Lineage (NCBI taxonomy): Eukaryota > Fungi > Ascomycota > Sordariomycetes > Amphisphaeriales > Sporocadaceae > Pestalotiopsis > Pestalotiopsis sp. LF_19_12. The sequence continues at coordinate 79,703 of JALYBT010000125.1, forward strand.
ACGGATATTTTGCACAATGCAATAATGCGCGATCCTGAAGGACCGTGTGAGGATTGCTACAAGACACATGAAGATCTCCGAGATTGGATAGAGGAAAAGGACGTTCATGTTCATGAGGTTGGAGCAAAGACTTTCATGAGGGTCGAGCAAGATTTCGAGAAGGAAAGGGAGAAAAAGGTCGAGGAGGAAATTGAGGAAATTGAGGAAATAAACGAGGAGATCGACGAGGAAATCCACGAGGAAATCCACGAGGCGTTTGAAGAAGAGCTCGAGGAAGAATTCGAAGAAGAGCTCGAAGAATATTTCGAAGAAGAGGTCGAAGAAGAGGTCGAAGAAGAGGTCGAAGAAGAGGTCGAAGAAGAGGTCGAAGAAGAGGTCGAAGAAGAGGTCGAGAAGAAGGCCAAGGAAGACGATAGGCCGTACATCTTCGTGGGTCCATACTACGATGGACGGTTTCTCCCAGAGCTTGAGCCGCTAAGAGACTTAGAGTGGGAGGCTCAAGACTCGCAGGAGCAGTCGCCACGAAGGCCACAACAAGAACAAGAAGACGAAATCTATGAGCTTATCGGTCCGTGTTATATCGACGGACTTATGGACTTGGAAGCATTTGATGAAAGTTTGGAACATCCTAGGGACAATCGGGAGCCAATAATGATATATTTGGAATAATAGTTCTGGTGTCTAACATAAATGCCATTAGCTGCTCAAGGTAGAAATAAGTGAGAAACTAAAATAAAATGTATCAAGTAAGGATTCTGTTTTGTCTAATCATTAATCTTGTAGTTCACCATGGTCTCCCCAGTAATAAGCACGCTGTGTGATACGCCGCCAGAGAATAATACTTACTTTTGTTGATATATATCCTTACCCAATCGCTTGGGAACGCCTGCAAGATGACCAAATTGCCACAATATGCAGCAATATAGAAAGCGGTAAAGTCGTGATTGTCTCGAATGCTGGGGTCGGCTTTGGCGATGAGGACGGTAAAAGTTTCGACTCTGTTGAGGTTGGCTGCTATACAGTGGAGTCATCCCGAGCTTCAAAGTTATGGCCCCCATCGCAAGGGGCTTGGCGTCACGTCCCGTCTCGTCTCGCCCGTGTTACCGGGTCTCTAAATGCATGTTCTGACCTTTTGGCCCTTCGCTGAGCCAATCAGATCTTTGAGGTAAGGATAAATGCAGCACCAACCAACTCACTTTACCATGTAGCCATTGTAACGTTGAAGGGTGCTAATATGCACGTTTAAGGTTGGTTTATAAATATTTAAAGGACCTTTGGTTTACTATATTGTATGCTTATCTGCGTGATTAGACTCTAGACCCTAATACGATATATGATATAAAGATGCATTGAATCCATACATGTAAGATTGCAAAAGCCGCGATCCGTCGGAATGGATTGCCACTTTTTGCTAAAGGTGGTAGCACATCCAAATGCATCAGTGAAGTAGGCCAAGGTACCTACGAATAAATATAACACATGTATCAATGTCCTGTGTACGTCCTTTCCCTTACTATCTTCATGATATGCAAGTAGTCACAGTATCGTATCCCATCACGACGACCATCTGACCACCAACACTCAGCCGCAGATGTGCGCCAACAAATGAACCGCAGATGTGCGCTAACGACTGCACGTTAGTACAGACAATGCCTGTCAGACAAGTTTGCTGTACTCTCCCTGGTTTTCTACCTTGCTGCGACCTGTCACAAATTCTTTGAGATGCGATTGTCACTCCGTTGTCGACTCATTTCTCATCAGTCAAATCGTTTGATCACCCTTTCCTCTTCGTTCTGCTCCAGTTTGAAGCAGGTCGTAGTTTTTTTCTCCTCCATCATTTGGTACCCCTCTGAGCGGAAGCATCAACAGCTATGGCCGGGTTCGTCATCTTTACCGGGGCCAATAGCTCGCTTGGGCTACACGCAGCCCGCCAAATCCTGCAGAATCATCCAGACCTAGTGGTCGTGTTTACGGTCAGAGATGCGTCGAATTCAGATGCTAATACGACTCAACTCCGTGGGATCATTTCTCAATTTCCGGCTGCCAAAGCCTCCATCGTTGGGCTCGACCTTGCTTCTCTCCCTGCCACACATGAATTTGCAAATGGCATCAATTCCAGCGTGCAAGGAGGCAGATACCCTCGAATCACTGCCATTGTCTGCAATGCTTATTATTGGAATCTTGTGGGAGACCCCGAGATGACTGAAGACGGCTACGACAAGACATTCCAAGTGGCTCATATTTCTCATTCGGCACTTGTACTCAGGCTGTTGGGAAGCTTTGACGACAAGGGCCGTGTAGTCCTGCTTTCGAGTGATTCCCACTGGCCTGGCAAGAACTCCATGGAGACATACCCTCCCGGGATTCCCGACGACTTGAACCTACTCGTCAAGCCCACTGTCGATGACGATAAACAGGGTCGCGGCTACCAAAGATATGCTACTGCTAAACTGGCAATCACCACTTGGATGTATGCCTTGAATCATCATCTTGAAAAGGTAGATCACTGAATTCTGGTCGTCAGATTCCGAGTAGGCTCACATCTCCCTAGGACCCGAATCTCAAGGGAATCACTGCCGTGGCAATAAACCCGGGCAACATGGTAGATTCTCGAGCCCTTCGTACTAATACACCTCAGAGCATGGTGTCTGCACAAAAGTTTGTCTACAAGCCGCTACTTCCAGTACTCAAGCTCTTGATGGGCCCAACTTTGCGCAAGGCAGAACCAGCCAGCAAAGATGTTGTTGCGCTTGCGCTCGACTCCAAGTACTCTGGCGAGCGAGGCTTCTTCACTCTCACAGAAAAGGACCAGAGCTCTCCTGAAAGTCAAGATGAGTCAAAGCAGTCGAGGCTGTGGGCTCAGACCATCGTCTGGTCGAATATCACCAAGGACAATACTGTACTTGCGATCGGGGACGCGTGATATCATATCACTCGATTCGATGGCCATGAGCCGAATGCCGGGAATATAGTGACTAGGTCACTTGGGAACGGATGTGGCTTATGTTCATTGGTCTCATTCATGTCACCCATCGAGGCCGCTCAACATTTTATCAATGCTTGTTCACCACATACATCTCCGGTCTTGGTACCTGCAAATGTCCTGTTCTTCATGCGCTTATAATCAATCTATCTCGTTTTGTTTCAAGGTGTGTCTGAGTATCGGTGATGTTGCCATCTTGTTAAGGGCAAGTGACCAGTCACCGGTCCATTTGCGATGATAATGTTGATATCGCAAAAGCCCTCCTAGCCACCTTCCCAAGATAATACCAGCTGCCTGTGCTAACCTCCGACTGAACTGGATCCATTTAGGAAATGTCAAATATGAACCGCCCGCATCGAACACTTCACAAATTCCTCCTAGTAGTCAGCACACTGTGTGATATACCGTTTACCTAAACATGCTCGAATGAAGTGGTCGCAAATAAGAGCCCCTGATTTGCCTGTGAGTTATATACACTTATTACAAAACTCTCAGCAAAGTCGCAGCCAGGGGAGTTACCGGATACAACGCATTGGTAAGAGCACAAGGATCACGGATCCGAAGGTGGTGTCTCGTAGTGCAGGAACAGAATGAAGAAGAAAGAAAATATACCAGTACCGGGGTGCCGTGGGGAAGGGCACCGAAACTGCAGCTTAAGGCACTGCGCAGCACTGTGTAGTGGGGGAGGGAGACCCTTAACTTTTCCCCACGGCGAAAGAGTAACACACAACAGCGTATGTAAGAGGTAAATTTTGAGGAATTATTTTTATTCCGCAATTTTCCAGCATCTATAGATGAGTTCATCCTATATTAGCAGCCGATATTTCTTGAATTGGCAATGAGTTTTATGCTTTGTGTGCAGGTTTACTGGGCTCTCCCCCGGTCGAGACTGATGGCGACGGTAGTGCACGAAGCTCACGGGATATCAGGTTGGCTACTTGTAGTCAGTGAAATCAAACACTGATTCTTCCTCGCTTTGTTACTCTAGTTGTAAGCATTCAATTAATCAACCGGGATTGCTATTTCGTCTTGTTCGGCCATTATTGCTTCTAACGCTTCCCACTGACGTGCGATGAAGCCATCAATGACATTCTCTCCTGCCATCTGGTAGGATATAAACACCGTTTCTTGACCGTACCATCACATACGACCATAGACACTAGAAAACTCGGCATCCCGTCTGCTCTGCCCTAGATAAGCTGGTGATCGCTGGGTGGGATTCAGGTCGGTGACGACTGGGGAATCCCCGGTGTTGTATGTTTTTGCTTTTTTTTTTTAAACTTTTTGTTTGTTTTTTGTTATGGTAGGTAGTGTATGCCACGTTTTTAGTGATTTTCCGTATTATAATCACGCGTTTTGGTTCGCGATCTTTTTTAACGATTTAGTGGGTTATATTCTTGTAATTATAAAAATTAGTTTTTAAATCGATATACTTTATATTAATTACTCGCTAACGTATTATAAGCGATCGTATCACAGTCTGCTCCGAACCTTTAAAATTTATATAAATCCTTTTAAATTTTTAAAGCTAAAATATTAGCATTTAGCTGCCTGCCTTAAATTATTTTTATTATAACTTTTTAATGCTAAAACTTATATTAATTCCTTAAAGTCCGTGTTTAAAAGTAATATAAACACTACGAGACAATTATTATCCTCGGCTTAAGCTTAATAATATATTTGGTACGCGAGTTAAAATAAAAAGGCCGTTATTAATAATTAGCTTAAAATATAAACTTTTTCGAAATACTTTAAAATCGTTTATTTTCGATTTAGGGCTTAAGCTAAATATATCTCGTACCGTATTATAAAGTTTTGTTATAACGTTTTATTATATATTAGCTTTAAATTTTAAAGTAATATTTGGTATTAGCTAAAATATAAAATTAAAACTAACGTGTAACGACTATACTAAGGATAAACCGAAGTATAAAGAAGTGCTGGGGTTTATGTTATCAAATACGTAAAGCGTAGGAGATATACTGAGCAAAGAGTAACTGTAGAACTAATTCACAAGTGTAGTCGTCAAGGCGTATTGAATGCCTCACCTATGGGTAAGATAAATGCTTAGATTAATCACTGAGGTAATGACTGTCTATGTAGTATAGGAAATCCATCCGTTATATATCTATTCATTCCCTTACTGATGTTTGTTTGGATTACCTACGTTGGTTGGTAATTAGTGGTGCTCGTTGGTGTTTAGTAGTAATTAGTGAATTCCACTGATCACTTTTGATCGCTTCCGGTCTTGGTTACGTAATCCCTTGCCGCGTGATCTGCAGTGGTCCTGTTCCTTCTGTTCCGGTATAGTCCCTTGTCCTATGCTTTCTTAAGCGCCAATATCTATTGTCTTCTGGCAAAGGTACATGTTCGTAACATCAGCTCCTCTCTCTATATCTTTTGTCCTCAAAAGATTGCTTGGTCGTATAAATAGGTCTCCGGTGCCTATTCCGTGGTTTTTTTCCTGTTTCCCCCTTATTTTTTCCTTTCCGCTTTGATAGTGATGTGTGCTTATTATGTTAGAATCGAATAAACGAAAAGCTCCGGTCAACAACTTTTTTTTTGCTCGTCGCGTACGTCGTCAGCTTGCTTTCCGTATATTAGGCTTCGAGGTTATGCCGTGCTCTCGTTGTTTTGTCAAAGATCTTCCGTGCGTTGTACTGGAGGATATCAAAACATGTCAGCGGTGTGACGCCGCTGGTGAATCCTGTGATGGTACAAAGGCGCCTATCACTTCTTTTATTATAATCCTTGCAAAATACTATCGTTTGGAGAGTGTCGAGTCTTTGGCTAAATCGGAACTGCTTGATCTTTAGCAGCGGGTAATAGAGACGTTATCCCGTTTGGTTCGTCTGCGCAAGCAGAAGGCGATGGCTCGTAAACGTGGTCTGGAAATAGTAAAGAGGGAGGCCTCCGATCTAGACGACCTAGATCGTTTGGAGTCAGAGGCGGCGAGCTCCGCGCAATCTGCGGGCGCAATCGATATTATCGATTGGTCCTTTATTAGGCTCGAAAATACCCTTAAAGGTTTCGATCCTTAGTTATTGTTTAGAGATATTGGTTAAAAGCGTCGCAGTCTTTAATATGCTTCCTAGGCTCCTATATGTTGTTTTCGGGTAGGTAGCCTTCCTATTTTACGAGGAACTGGTATCCTCGTCCGACCTTTTTGTAGTTAATAATTTTTTTAACGTTGTATTTTGGCTAATCTTTTTTTATTTCTAGCGTCTGGTCGATAATCGCGTTCTCGGGTGCTGGTTCGAGTAAAGAGATATGGAACGTTGGGTATTTTTTTTTTCATAATCTTAGGTAGCTGCAAGCGGTAATTGACTTTTGAAATTTGTTTGTCGACCCTGAATGGTCCGAGTTTCTTAAAGTCCAATTTATCGCTTAGTCGTTTCGTTTTGATGTTTTTGCGTAGTAGGTAAACCTTGTCTCCCCTTACTAAGGTTGGTCCCTTAACCTTTTTCCTGTCGGCGTGCTCCTTCGTGCGTGCTTAAAGGGCAATAAGGTTCTTTTGGAGGTTTTTCTGGAGTTTTTTTAAATTGTCGATATGCTAGATAGCGTGTTCCGCTAGTTTTTTTCCTATAATAGGTTCCTTGGTCATATCTGGTTCGTAGCCGTAGTTGGCGTAAAATAGTAATACTCTTATGGGTTCTCGTATAACATTGTTATAGGCAAACTGCGCTATAGGTAACAGTATGACCCAATTGTCTTGATCGTGGTTGACATAATAGCGTAAGTACTCCTTAAGTACTTGGTTGGCTCGTTTTGTTTATCCGTCTGTCTATGGGTGGTAAGCTATCGAAAGCTTATGGTCTACTCCCAGTTGTGCTGTGAGTGATTTCCAGAATTTTGATGTAAATAGCTTGTCTCTGTCTGAGATAATCTTATCTGGTAGGCCGTGCTAGTATACTATAATTCGTAGGAACGTATAGGCTAATTTTTCCGTGTTGTTTGCTTTTTTGTAAAGCAAGAAGTATACGTACTTCGTAAGTCGTTCTGTGAATACCAAGATGCTGTCGTAAAAGGTCCTAGTTAAGGGTTCCTTTGATAGTGGTAGCTTTACGATAAAATCTAAGGCGATAAATTTCCATGCTCTGTTTGGAGGTGGTATTGGCTGTAGTTCTCTATAAGGCTTGTGTCGTGCTGATTTTGCTTTGTTGCACAAATCGCATTATTTGATGATTTCGCTGACGTAATGGCGTAGCTTTGGGCAGTCGAAATGTTGTTGTATCCGTTTGGTGGTCTTGAATACTCCCTGATGTCCGCTGGTTGGTGTAGAGTGTATTTTTCGGATAAGCTCGTCTCTGATCTGTTCTGGGATTGCAATTTTCCCTTGGTACATCGGTAGTGCACCGTCTTTATTTATGATCTTGCTTGACCAATTGTCGATGTTGGTTACTTTATTGGTGGCGTAAAGATTTATGGTGGGTATTAGGTTTCCCTTTTGATTATTAGCAAGGATGGTGTGTGTCTCTTTGGGTGCTTCCTGATAGTGGTTTGGTCTCCGGCTGAGAGCGTCTGCTTTGCTATTTTTTGATCTTTTGCGGTAGATGATTTTGAAGTTGAAGTCTGCTAAGAATTCTGCCTATCGTATCTATCGTTTGTTAAGTTTTTTGTTTGTCGTGAATGATGCGAGATTTTTGTGATCGGTATAGACTTTGATTTGGTAGTTGGTTCCGCTTAGGTAGTGCTTCTATTCCCGGAATGCTTCGATGATTGCGAGAAGTTTTTTGTCGTGGATTTGGTAGTTGAGTTGTTCCTTGGTGAACTTCTTGGAATAGAACGCTATAGGGTGTAGCTTGTCGCTGTCGTTTCGTTGGCTGAGCTGTCCGCCTATGGCGTAGTCTGAAGCGTCGGTCTTAACTTCGAATTCCTTCTCGGGGTTGGCCATTCTTATGACTGGCTGGTCTGTGATTCGCTTTTTGATCGTGTCGAAGGCTTCCTGCTCTTTGTTGGTCTATTTGAATGGTATATTCTTTTTCGTTAGGTGCGTTAAGGGTATAGCGAGGTGCCCGAATCCTTCAATGAACATTCGGTAGAAGTTTGCGAGTCCTAAGAAGGATCTAACTTTTGTAACCGATTTCGGTGCCTGCCATTCCTTGACTGCTGAGATTTTGGAATCTTCCATTCTGACTTCTCCGGGTGATACAACGTATCCCACGAAGGTGACTTTCTTCTGATGAAATTCGCTTTTCTCAGGGTTCACAAGAAGGTTGGCTCCTTGTAGCTTTCGCAGTACAGCAGTAACGTGCTGTTTGTGTTCGTTGAGGTCCTTGGAGTAGATAAATATATCGTCGAGATATACTACTACGAATTTGTCGAGGAACTCTCGTAGAACGGTGTTGATCATGTTCTGAAAGCTTGCTGGTGCGTTGGTTAATCTAAAAGGCATAACCAAATATTCGAAATATCCGTATTTCGTCCTAAAGGCTGTTTTCTATTCTTCTCCTTCCTTGATTTTGATCAGGCCGTACGCATTAGGCAAGTCTAGGGCAGTGAACCACTGAGCTCCGTGCAACTTGTCTCGTAAGTCCTTGATCAAAGGCAAAGGGTATCTGTTCTTGATCGTGATGTCGTTGAGTTTTCGGTAGTCGATGCAAGGTCTCTATTTCGGTGTTCCGTCCTTGCTTTTCTTCGGTACGAAAAGTATAGGGTAGCCTGCTGGCGATGTGGATTCTTTGATCTATCCTTTTTCCGTTATCTCTGTGATGTAGGTCTTTAGTACCTCTTTGTGTTAAGGTCTTATTGGGTATATTGGCATGAAATATGGTTCCTTTCCTTCCTAGAGAGGTATTTCATGGTTAAATCGTGTGTGCTCTGGTAATCCTGTTTTCAGTACTCCACTAAACAGGTCGCTAAACTCCTTATATTCTTCGGGAATTTCTTTTGTGGTGTTCGGCTTAATATGCTTGGCTATGACGTATAATCCAAGTATCTCGTAGTTACGTAAGGGTTGGTTCTTCTAATACCCGTCAGAGGTTAACTCGCTTCCTAGTATATCCCACTGGAACTGGCCTATATTCCAGCTTACTCTGGGATTGCTCACCCGCAACCAGGGTATCCCTAGGACTAAATCGTAGTCCGTAATGTCCGTGATGTCGCACGTAAGGTATTTAAGGTGGTCTTGGATATGAATCTGAATATGCGCAGTCTCCATATTCACCATTCTATTTTCGTATGAAATAGGCTCTCTATCGACGGTGTTAAGTGCGTAGGGCGTCTTTTTCTGCTTCTATGGTATCTGGAGCTTGTTGACGATTTTTGGTGAGATGAAATTTCCTTGAGCTCCTGTATCTACTAGGGCTCGTATGTCGTGTCCGTTGATTCGCACCTGTATCGTTAGGTGGTTCGTGATCGTGCTGTCGCTCCCGGTAGCGCAGATGGACTTTGTCTGGGACCGCTCCTGTCTCTCTAGAAGTGGTCCAACTCGTTTCCCGAGTTCCTGTTGATTCTTTTGTTGGCGCGTTCTTTTTCGGCGCGTGTGAGTACTCGTTGGTTTTTCTGGGTTCGAGTCTCGTTTCTTCGTCGTTCGTATAGTGCCATATCGTCACTGGCTTTTTTTGTGGTGTCGTACCTAAGGGTGGAGTTAGATTCTCCCACGTTGATCTCCATGTCCCCTTGTTCATCTATGGTGACTTTTATCGTTGGTCTTCGTACAACGTCGTGTTCGTACTCTAGTGGTGCTATGCGATCCTTGGTGCTCCTGACCAGGTCGCTGGTGCTTTGCGTTGGTCTGTTGGTTTCCTTGATAGTGATTCGTCCTGCGGCCTGGTGCTCCTTGATAAGTCGCCATGCCTTGGCTTTCTCTATTGCGTGATGCAAGTATTCGTCGTGCATACATTCCACCCAGGATTGGTCCTTTCTTGTCGAGCATCGGGATAAGTCGTTAGGGTACGTGGTGATTATTACGAAGCCTCTCGCGTCGCAGCGCCTAACCTTTACCTGGCCTGTTTTTCCCACTTTGTAAGGGTTCCTGATGGCTGAATGTCCTATGCGTAGCGGAAAGAATCCGTACTTAAGTTTCGTCTCGAGATGTTCGTCGCATTCTGGATCGATATATCCGTACTACTCGATCTCGTGGTGCTTGAGGTTTTTGATGTTGAGTCGAGGGTTATCTCTAAAGATGGCTCCTGGGGTTCGTCGTTCCCATGCCGTGTCGGTAGTCTTCTGGAGGATCTCTGCTAGCTGTTGTCCTGTGCCCCATAGTTCGGCGGCAAGGAGTGTAACTTCGTTATGGACACGTGGTTGTCCATCTTGGAAGGTCTCGAATATTTCTTCCGTCGTGAGGATGCTGAGCATTTTGTCGATAGCCTCTGCTTCCTTGGTTCCGCAGGTTGGGCTTCTCTCGGCAATCCCATCCTGTCGAGGGTGGTTGTCTTCTTCTAACTCGCTGCTGGTGTCGTCTACTGACTCAGCTCTCTAGGTCTGACTCTCAGCCCATTGGGTCTGGTAGTATGCTTCGTTTTCTGACCCGGATAAGGTATTGTCGTCGCTGTCTGCGAATTGTCCTTCCGGTCCGAATTATACTAACCGTCCTAGCCTGGTGGCGGCTAGGGTTCGTGGTGCCTTGGGATACCATCCATTATCGTTCTTGCAAGACCTGTGCGTTTAACAACCATCGTCAAAGCATACGGTCCAGGAGAGTAACGCATATGGTATTTCCTCCCGTTATATGGCGTTAAACTGCTTCTTGCCTTCCGGCACAGGCTTAAATACCTTCTTGGGTTGGCGACATTCGTTGGCGTAATATCCCATTCGATCGCAGTTATAACACTTGACAGATGACTTATCTTTCTGTGATCGTCGTTGAGTGGCATCTAAGTCTATTGGTCCACTGTGGTGTCCGTAAGAGGTCTGGTTTTTCTAGTCTCTGTTTCGTCCGTTATTCTGGTGCTGCCGGGGTCTTCCGGTGTTTGCTGGAGCTCGAGGTTGGTATCTTGGCGTATTTTTCTTCTCGGCTCGTCGTGCGTATAATTGATTATCGATTCGCACGACCAATTCGGTGTACCTGCTGAAGTCGGTAGGTAGGTCGAGGATCCTGCTGATCTCGTCTTTGACTTTTTCCTTAAGCCCTTAGTAGTACAATATAATACGCGTGTCGTCGGTGCAGTCGAGCCTAGCGACGATTCTTTTGAATTCGGTGGTATATGCTGAAGCAGACGTTTTCTGCTTGAGGGTCTCAAGTTCCCGTTCGGCTTGTCTTTTCTCGTCAGGATTTTGGAAAAATAATTTAAACGCGGATTCGTATCCGGCGTAGGATCCAAAAATTTGTCGTGTCTCTTCCTTGCACTGGCTTAAGAGCCATCCATTCTCACTGGCTTCAGAAAGGTAAGGTTCAAACCATGCGAGGGCACGTCCTTTCAGAAAAGAGGCGGCGTGCATAATTCGCTGGAGGTTATTTTAAAAGCTGGATATATAGAAAGAATAATATACGCGGACTTACGCGAGGTATCCCCTAAGTCCTCCTGGGGTACCATCGTATGCAGCGGGGGTGTTGAACTTCAATCCATCGTACTTGGTGACTAGAGTAGTGATAATGTTGGCTGCTCCTCTTATGGCGTTGTTGGACTCCTAGAGTTCCTGGATAAGCTTAGACTTATTATTCGTGGCTTCTTCGAGTCGTCGGATCTTCTTCAGGATCGCGTAGTACTAATCCTTGGTAACCTCGAAGTCCTCGCCATCGGAGTCGATACTCATTGCCTAAGTTAAAGTGTCGTCCTAAGGGATCTCCCCTCCCTTGCTGCTGTCGTTCTTGCTGACGGTAAACATCCTGCCGAATATTGCTTAGTGTTTCTTTAACGGTGAACGTACCTGAACAAAAGTGATCAAAATATAACGACTATACTAAAGATAAACCGAAATATAAAGAAGTGCTGGGGTTTATATTATTAGATACGTAAAGCGTAGGAGATATATTAAGCAAAGAGTAACTATAGAACTAATTCACAAGTGTAGTCGTTAAGGCGTATTGAATGCCTCACCTATAGGTAAGATAGATGCTTAGATTGATCACTGAGGTAATGACTGTTTATGTAGTATAGGAAATCTATCCGTTATATATCTATTTATTCCCTTATTGATGTTTGCTTGGATTACTTACGTTGGTTGGTGATCAGTGGTGCTCGTTGGTGTTTAGTGGTGATTAGTGAATTCCATTGATCACTTTTGATCGCTTCCGGTCTTGGTCACGTGATCCCTTGCCGCGTGATCTGCAGTGGTCCTGTTCCTTCTGTTCCGGTATGGTCCCTTGTCCTGTGCTTTCTTAAGCGCCAACATCTGTTGTCTTCTGGCAAGGGTGCATGTTCGTAACATAACGACGTAAATATAATTACCGATTTTAAAATTTTTTTTAAAAAATATCCCGGCTGGCTAACTATAAAAATTACGTAATAACCTTGCTTTTTATACTTTTAACTTTATCGCGGAAATTTGACAATTAACGAATAACCCGCTAAGCTTAAAATAAAAAGTTTATAGCTAAATTAAAGGAAAAACGATATAAAAACACTTAGCGATTATATACCGGCGGCAATAATTATATTAAAGTATAGTAAAATAGTCTCCGTACCCGTTTTAGTGTTTTAAATACGAATACCTACGGTTTTACTGCGTTTATTTGCTAATATCGATACCGCTTTATAACGATTATACTAAAAATAAACCGAAGTATAAAAAAGTGCTGGGGTTTATGTTATCAAATACGTAAAGCGTAAAAAATATACTAAACAAAAAGTAACTATAGGACTAATTCACAAATATAGTCGTTAAAGCGTATTAAATACTTTATTTATAGGTAAAATAAATATTTAGATTAATTACTAAAATAATAATTATTTATATAATATAAAAAATCCATCCGTTATATATTTATTTATTCTTTTATTAATATTTGTTTAAATAGCTATATTAATTAATAATATTTATAGCTGCTATATTATGCTAACGGGTGCTAAAAAGAGCTTCCTTTAATAACGTTTAGCGATTATTTTTAGTTTACGTAATATTAGATTACGTAACTTATTAATTGGTCCGTTTTTAGTTTATTATTTTTTAGGCTGCGTTCCTGGCCCGTATTTATCCATTTTTAGTTTTTGGTCTCCGTATAAATATATATTCGTAATATTAGCTCCTTTTTTTATATTTTTATCCCTAAAAGATTTTAGGTGGTATAAATAAATTAATCCCTTTGTTTAGTGCTAGATTTGTTTTTTCCCTTTTTTATATTTTATAATATATAACCATTATATTTAACCGTACGCAAAAAGCACGATTATTTCCTAAAGTCGCTTATATTTCCCCCGCGCCTTCGATTACCCGTCGTTACGTTTTATTAAAGTTTTTCGGAGAGTTTAATTTTAAAGTTATACCGTATCCGTCGTATACCGATATTAATAATAAATATATAATAATAAAAAATATAGCGAAATACGAAAAATATATTCGAAAAAATATTAAAGATTATAATATTTCGGGTATCCCGTTATCGTTTTTTAAGCGTATCCGGGAAAAATATTAACGGATATTTTAAAAAAAGTTTATTACTAAAAAGCGGTTTTTAGAGTTATAGCGTTGTTATTAAACGGAAATAAACGAGGTTATCGCGCGGTTAATCCGTTTTTAGAAGCAAAAAAGAAAGGCTTATTCGAACGGGGTAAAATTAGTATAAAAAAGTTTTCGTACCCTAAAGGAAATAAAGGAATAAAAGCGCGCGGAGGCAAAAGCGGATATTTTGGTTTTACCCGTGCTAAACTTCGATATTTTCGATTAGTTTTTTATCGGGTTCGAAAATAGTTTTGCAGGCTTTAGTTTGCTTGCTAGTTTTAGAGGTATTGCTAAAAAATAGCGTAATCTTTAATATATTTCTTAGGTTCTTAGGTATTATTTTTAAATAAATAACCTTTTTATTTTACGAGGAACTAGTATTTTCGCCCGATTTTTTTATAATCGATAATTTTTTTAACGTTATATTTTGGCTGATTTTTTTTTATTTTTAGCGTTTAGTCGATAATCGCGTTTTCGGGTATTAATTCGAATAAAAAAATATAAAACGTTAAGTATTTTTTTTATAATTTTAGGTAATTATAAACGGTGATTAATTTTTAAAATTTGTTTATCGATTTTAAATAATCCGAGTTTTTTAAAATTTAATTTATCGTTTAGTCGTTTCGTTTTAATATTTTTGCGTAATAAATAAACTTTGTTTCCCTTCGCTAAAGTTAGTTTTTTAACCTTTTTTTTATCGGCGTGCTTTTTCGTGCGTATTTAAAAAATAATAAGGTTTTTTTAAAAGTTTTTTTGGAGTTTTTTTAAATTATCGATATACTAAATAGCGTATTCCGCTAGTTTTTTTGTAATAAATTCCTTAGTTATATCTAGTTCGTAGCCGTAATTAGCGTAAAATAATAATATTTTTATAAATTTTCGTATAATATTATTATAGGCGAATTACGCTATAGGTAATAATATAACCTAATTATTTTAATCGTAATTAATATAATAGCGTAAATATTTTTTAAATATTTGGTTAGTTTATTTTATTTATCCGTTTATTTATAGGTAATAAATTATCGAAAGCTTATAGTTTACTTTTAATTACGTTATAAATAATTTTTAAAATTTTAATATAAATAGCTTGTTTTTATTTAAAATAATTTTATTTAATAAGCCGTGCTAATATACTATAATTTGTAGGAACGTATAAGCTAATTTTTCCGTATTATTTGCTTTTTTATAAGGCAAAAAATATACGTATTTTGTAAATCGTTTTATAAATACCAAAATATTGTCGTAAAAAGTCTTAGTTAAAGGTTTTTTTAATAATAATAGCTTTATAATAAAATCTAAAGCGATAAATTTTTATATTTTGTTTAAAAATAATATTAGCTATAATTTTTTATAAAATTTATATTATATTAATTTTATTTTATTATATAAATCGTATTATTTAATAATTTCGCTAACGTAATAGCGTAATTTTAGGTAATCGAAATATCGTTATATTTATTTAATAGTTTTAAATACTCTTTAATATCCGCTAGTTAATATAAAATATATTTCTCGGATAAGCTCGTTTTTGATTTGTTTTAGGATTATAATTTTTTTAATATATTAATAATATACCGTTTTTATTTATAATTTTACTTAACCAACTATCGATATTAATTACCTTATTAATAGCGTAAAAACTTATAATAAATATTAGGTTTCCTTCCTAATTATTAGCAAAAATAGCGTATATTTTTTAGGTACTTTTTAATAATAATTTGGTCTCCGGCTAAAAACGTTTATTTTGCCGTTTTCGGATCTTTTACGGTAAATAATTTTAAAATTATAATCTATTAAAAATTCCGCTTATCGTATTTATCGTTTATTAAATTTTTTGCTTATCGTAAACGATACGAGATTTTTATAATCGGTATAAATTTTAATTTAATAATTAATTCCGTTTAAATAATATTTTTATTTTCGGAATATTTCGATAATTACGAAAAGTTTTTTATCGTAAATTTAGTAATTAAGTTATTTTTTAGTAAATTTTTTAAAATAAAATATTATAAAATATAGCTTATCGTTATCGTTTCGTTAATTAAATTATCCGCCTATAATATAATCCGAGGCGTCGGTTTTAATTTTAAATTTTTTTTTTAAATTAGCCATTTTTATAACTAGCTAATTTATAATTCGCTTTTTAATCGTATCGAAAGCTTCCTATTTTTCGTTAGTTTATTTAAATAATATATTTTTTTTCGTTAAATACGTTAAAAATATAGCGAAGCGCCCGAATTTTTTAATAAATATTCGGTAAAAATTTACGAGTCCTAAAAAAATTTAATTTTTATAACCGATTTCGGTACCTATTATTTTTTAATTATTAAAATTTTTAAATTTTTTATTTTAACTTCTCCGGGGGATACCACGTATTTTACGAAAATAATTTATTTCCGGTAAAATTCGCTTTTTTTAGGGTTTATAAAAAGGTTTATTTTTTATAGCTTCCGTAATATAGCAATAACGTGCTATTTATGCTTATTAAAGTTTTTTAAATAAATAAATATATTGTTAAAATATATTATTACGAATTTATCGAGGAATTTTCGTAAAACGGTATTAATTATATTTTAAAAATTTGCTAGTGCGTTAATTAATCTAAAAAATATAACTAAATATTCGAAATATCCGTATTTCGTCCTAAAGGCTGTTTTTTATTTTTATTTTTTTTTTATTTTAATTAGGCCGTACGTATTAGGCAAATTTAAAATAGTAAATTATTAAACTCCGTGCAATTTGTTTTATAAGTTTTTAATTAAAAGCAAAAGGTATTTATTTTTAATCGTAATATCGTTAAATTTACGGTAATCGATATAAAATCTTTATTTCGGTATTCCGTTTTTATTTTTTTTCGGTATAAAAAATATAAAATAGCCTGCTAACGATATAAATTCTTTAATCTATCCCTTTTCCGTTATCTTTATAATATAAGTTTTTAGTGTTTTTTCGTGCTAAAGTTTTATTAGGTATATTTTTATAAAATATAGTTTTTTTTTCCTAAAAAGGTATTTTATAATTAAATTATATATATTTTAGTAATCTTGTTTTTAATACTCTATTAAACAAATCGCTAAACTCTTTATATTTTTCGGGAATTTTTTTTATAGTATTCGGCTTAATATATTTAGCTATAACGTATAATCTAAATATCTCGTAGTTACGTAAAGGTTGGTTTTTTAATATTTATTAAAAGTTAACTCGCTTCCTAATATATTTTATTAAAATTGGCCTATATTCCAGCTTACTCTAAAATTATTTACCCGTAATTAAAATATCCTTAGGACTAAATCGTAGTCCGTAATATCCGTAATATCGCACGTAAAGTATTTAAGGTAATTTTAGATATAAATCTAAATATACGTAATCTTTATATTTATTATTTTATTTTTGTATAAAATAGGCTTTTTATTAACGGTGTTAAATACGTAAGGCGTTTTTTTCTGCTTTTATGGTATTTAAAGCTTATTAACAATTTTTAATAAAATAAAATTTCCTTAAGCTTTTATATTTATTAAAGCTCGTGTATCGTATCCGTTAATTCGTATTTATATCGTTAGGTAATTCGTAATCGTGCTATCGCTCCCGGTAGCGCAGATAAATTTTGTTTAAAACCGTTTTTATCTCTTTAAAAATGGTTTAACTCGTTTCCCGAATTTTTATTAATTTTTTGTCGGCGCGTTTTTTTTCGGCGCGTATAAATACTTATTAGTTTTTTTAGACTCGAGGCTTATTTTTTCGTCGTTCGTATAATACCGTGTTGTTATTGGTTTTTATCGTTGGTTTTCGTATAACGTCGTGCTCGTATTTTGGTAATATTATACGATCTTTGGTGCTTTTAACCAAGTCGCTGGTGTTTTACGTTAATTTGCTGGTTTTTTTAATAATAATTCGTCCTGCGGCTTAATGCTCCTTAATAAATCGCTATACTTTAGTTTTGTTTATTACGTAATATAAGTATTCGTCGTATATATATTTTACCTAAAATTAGTCCTTTCCCGTTAAATATCGGGATAAGTCGTTAAGGTACGTAATAATTATTACAAAGCCTTTCGCGTCGTAGCGTTTAATTTTTACTTAATATTACGAATATACACCTTTGCAAAAAAACGAATATATATTAGCGCGTAAATCAGGATAGGAGGCACGCTACGGGGCTGCCATCAAAAAAGTAAAAGCCTAGGAACAAAGCAGATTTAACAGCCGGTAACACCTGGCTAATAAGATTACGGTTTTAGCGCGTAAGCCGTGGAATAAATTACGCTTTTGGAAAATAATCTAAGGATAAATTACGGTTAGGAATAATAATCTAATATAAAATTATTATTTGCTATCGTAATCTAACACTAATATCAATAAAAGGATAAATAAATATATTAAAAACGGATTTCTTATATTATATAAATAATTATTATTTTAGTAATTAATTTAAATATTTATTTTACTTATAAATAAGGTATTTAATACGCTTTAACGATTATATTTATAAATTAGTTTTATAATTATTTTTTGTTTAATATATTTTTTACGCTTTACGTATTTAATAACATAAACCTTAGCACTTTTTTATATTTCGGTTTATTTTTAATATAATCGTTATATTTTGATTACTTTTATTTAGGTACGTTTACCGTTAAAAAAACACTAAGCAATATTCGGCAAAATATTTACCGTCAGCAAAAACGACAGCGATAAAAGGAAAATCCCTTAAAACGATATTTTAATTTAGGCAATAAGCATCGATTCCGATAGCGAGGACTTCGAGGTTACCAAAAACTAATATTACGCAATTTTTAAAAAAATCCGACGACTCGAAAAAGCCACGAATAATAAATCTAAGCTTATCTAAAAACTTTAGGAGTCTAATACCGCTATAAAAAAACAGCTAATATTATTATTATTTTAGTTACTAAGCACGATAAATTAAAATTTAACACCCCCGTTATATACGATAATACCCTAAAAAAACTTAAAAGATACCTCGCGCAAATCCGCGTATATTATTTTTTTTATATATTTAGTTTTTAAAATAATTTTTAGCGAATTATATACGCCGCTTTTTTTCTAAAGAAACGTGCTTTTGTATAATTTAAACTTTACCTTTTTAAAGCTAATAAAAATAAATAGCTTTTAAGCCAATATAAAGAAAAAATACGACAAATTTTTGGATTTTACGCCGGATACGAATCCGCGTTTAAATTATTTTTCTAAAATTTTAACGAAAAAAAACAAGCCGAACGGGAATTTAAAACCTTTAAGCAAAAAACGTCTGCTTTAGTATATACTACCGAATTTAAAAAAATCGTCGCTAGGCTCGATTATACCGACGATACGCGTATTATATTATATTACCAAAAGCTTAAAAAAAAAGTTAAAAACGAAATTAGCAAAATCCTCGATTTACCTACCGATTTTAATAAATATACCGAATTAGTCGTACGAATCGATAATTAATTATACGTACGACGAGCCGAGAAAAAAATACGCCAAAATACTAATCTCGAGTTTTAGTAAATACCGGGAGACCCCGGCAATATTAAAATAACGGACGAAATAAAAACTAGAAAAATTAGACTTTTTACGGATATTATAGTGGATTAATAAACCTGGATACTATTTAACGACGATTATAAAAAAATAAATTATTTATTAAATATTATAACTATAATCGAATAAAATATTACGCCAACGAGTGCCGCTAACCTAAAAAGGTATTTTAGCTTATGCCAAAAGGCAAAAAATAATTTAATATTACGTAACGAAAAAAAGTACCTTATATATCGCTTTTTTGGACCGTATATTTTAACGATAGTTATTAAACGTATAAATCTTGCAAAAACGATAATAAATAATATCCTAAAGCACTACGAACCCTAGCCGCCACTAGGCTAGGACGGTTAATATATTTCGGACCGGAAAAACAACTCGTAAACAGCGATAATAATACTTTATCCGGGTTAAAAAACGAAGTATACCACTAAACCTAATAAGCTAAAAATCAGACCTAAAAAACTAAATTAATAAACGATATTAATAGCGAATTAGAAAAAAATAATTACCCTCGATAAGACGGGATTACCGAAAAAAGCCTAACCTGCGGGACTAAAAAAACAAAAGCTATCGACAAAATATTTAGTATTTTTACGACGGAAAAATTATTCGAAACCTTTTAAAATAAATAACCGCGTATTTATAACGAAATTATACTTTTTACTGCCAAATTATAAAATATAAGATAATAGCTAATAAAAATCTTTTAAAAAACTACCGATACGGCATAAAAACGACGAACCCCCGGAGCTATTTTCGGAGATAACCCTCGATTTAATAATAAAAATTTTAAATATTACGAGATCGAATAATACGGATATATCGATCTAAGATACGACGAATATCTCGAAACGAAACTTAAATACGGATTTTTTCCGTTACGTATAAAATATTTAGCTATTAAAAAATTTTATAAAATAAAAAAAAACAGGCTAAATAAAGGTTAAATATTACGACGCGAAAAATTTCGTAATAATTATTACGCACCTTAACGACTTATCCCGATACTCGACGGAAAAGGACCGATTTTAGGTAAAATATATATACGACGAATATTTATATTACGTAATAAATAAAGCCAAAATATAGCGATTTATTAAAAAATATTAAGCCGCGGGGCGAATTATTATTAAGGAAATTAGCAGATTAACGCAAAATATTAGCGATTTGGTTAAAAACACTAAAGATCGTATAGTACCACCAAAATACGAATACGACGTTATACGAAAACCAACGATAAAAATTATTATAAATAAATAAAGGGATATAAAAATTAACGTAGGAAAATTTAGCTTTACCTTTAGGTACGACACCACAAAAAAAGCTAGTAACGATATAATATTATACGAATAACGAAAAAACGAGACTCGAACCTAAAAAAACCAATAAATACTTATACGCGCCGAAAAAGAACGCGGCAACAAAAAAATTAATAAAAACTCGGGAAACGAGTTAAACTATTTTTAAAAAAATAAAAGCGGTCCTAAATTAAGTCTATTTACGCTACCGGGAGCGATAACACGATTACGAACTATTTAACGATATAGGTGCGAATTAACGGATATAATATATAAGCCTTAGTAAATATAAAAGCTTAAAAAAATTTTATTTTACCGAGAATTATTAATAAGCTTTAAATATTATAAAAGCAAAAAAAAACGCTTTACGTATTTAATACCGTCGATAAAAAGCTTATTTTATACGAGAATAAAATAATAAATATAAAGACTGCGTATATTTAGATTTATATTTAGGATTATTTTAAATATTTTACGTGCGATATTACGGATATTACGGATTACGATTTAATTTTAGGGATACCTTAATTACGGGTAAGCAATTTTAAAATAAGCTAAAATATAGGTTAATTTTAGTGGGATATATTAGGAAGCGAGTTAATTTTTAACGGGTATTAAAAAAACTAACTTTTACGTAATTACGAAATATTTAGATTATACGTTATAGCCAAATATATTAAGCCGAATATTATAAAAAAAATTCCCGAAAAATAAAAAAAATTTAGCGACCTATTTAGTAAAGTATTAAAAACAAGATTATTAAAGCATATACGATTTGACTATAAGATATTTTTTTAAAAAGGAAAAAAACTATATTTTATAAAGATATACCCAATAAGACCTTAATACAAAAAGGTATTAAAGACTTATATTATAAAGATAACGGAAAAGGGATAAATTAAAAAATTTATATCGCCAGCAGGCTATTTTATATTTTTCGTATTAAAAAAAAATAAAGACGGAATACCGAGATAAAGATTTTGTATCGATTACCGTAAGCTTAACGATATTACGATTAAAAATAAATATTTTTTGCCTTTAATTAAAGATTTATAAAATAAGTTGCACGGAGTTTAGTGGTTTATTACCTTAGATTTGCCTAATGCGTACGGCTTAATTAAAATTAAAAAAAAGAAAAATAAAAAACAGCCTTTA
Organism: Pestalotiopsis sp. LF_19_12; assembly: GCA_023510015.1. Lineage (NCBI taxonomy): Eukaryota > Fungi > Ascomycota > Sordariomycetes > Amphisphaeriales > Sporocadaceae > Pestalotiopsis > Pestalotiopsis sp. LF_19_12. The sequence continues at coordinate 101,237 of JALYBT010000125.1, forward strand.
GGACGAAATACGGATATTTCGAATATTTAGTTATGTTTTTTAGATTAACCAACGTATTAGCAAATTTTTAAAATATAATTAATACCGTTTTACGAAAATTCCTCGATAAATTCGTAATAATATACCTCGACGATATATTTATTTATTTAAAAGACTTTAATAAGCATAAATAGCACGTTATTATTATATTACGGAAGCTATAAAAAGCAAATTTTTTTATAAACCCCGAAAAAAGCGAATTTTACCGGAAATAAATTATTTTTATAGGATACGTAATATCCCCCGGAGAAGTTAAAATGGAAGATTCCAAAATTTTAGTAGTTAAGGAATAGCAGGCACCGAAATCGGTTATAAAAATTAAATCTTTTTTAAGATTTATAAACTTTTACCGAATATTTATCGAAAGATTCGGGCGCTTTGTTATATTTTTAACGTATTTAACGAAAAAAAATATATTATTTAAATAAACTAATAAAAAGCAAAAAGCCTTCGATACGATTAAAAAGCGAATTATAAACTAGCCAATTATAAAAATAGCTAACCCCGAAAAAGAATTCGAAATTAAAACCGACGCCTTAAACTACGTTATAAGCGGATAGTTTAGCTAACGAAACGATAACGATAAATTATATTTTATAATATTTTATTTTAAAAAGTTTATTAAAAAATAATTTAACTACCAAATTTACGATTAAAAATTTTTCGTAATTATCGAAATATTCCGAGAATAGAAATATTATTTAAGCGGAACTAACTACTAAATTAAAATTTATACCGATTATAAAAATTTCGTATCGTTTACGATAAGCAAAAAATTTAATAAACGATAAATATAATAGGCAAAATTTTTAGCAAATTATAATTTTAAAATTATTTACCGCAAAAAATTAAAAAATAGCAAAGTAGACGCTTTTAGCCGGAGATTAAACTATTATTAAAAAATACCTAAAAAGATATACGCTATTTTTGCTAATAATTAAAAGGGAAACTTAATATTTATTATAAATTTTTACGTTATTAGTAAGGTAACTAATATCGATAATTAATCGAGCAAAATTATAAATAAAAACGGTATATTACCGATATATTAAGGGAAAATTATAATTTTAAAACAAATTAAAAACGAGCTTATCCGAAAAATATACTCCGTATTAATTAGTGGATATTAGGGAGTATTTAAGATTACTAAACGGATATAATAATATTTCGATTACCTAAAGCTACGTTATTACGTTAGCGAAATTATTAAATAATACGATTTATATAATAAAACAAAAATAATACGATATAAGCTTTATAAAAAATTATAGCTAATACTATTTTTAAATAAAATATAAAAATTTATCGCCTTAGATTTTATTATAAAGTTATTATTATTAAAGGAACTTTTAATTAGGACCTTTTACGATAATATTTTGGTATTTATAAAGCGATTTACGAAATACGTATATTTTTTGCTTTATAAAAAAATAAGTAATACGGAAAAATTAGCTTATACGTTCCTACGAATTATAGCATATTAATACGGCTTATTAAATAAAATTATTTTAAATAGAGATAAGCTATTTATATTAAAATTTTGGAAGTTATTTATAATATAATTAAAAGTAAATTATAAGCTTTCGATAGCTTATTATTTATAAATAAACGGATAAATAAAATAAGCTAATTAAGTATTTAAAAAATATTTACGTTATTATATTAATTACGACCAAAATAATTAAGTTATATTATTATTTATAGCGTAATTTGCTTATAATAATATTATACGAAAATTTATAAAAATATTATTATTTTACGCTAATTACGGCTACGAATTAGATATAACCAAAAAATTTATTATAGGAAAAAAGTTAGCAAAACACGCTATTTAGTACGTCGATAATTTAAAAAAACTTTAGAAAAACCTTTAAAAAAACTTTATTGCTTTTTAAGCACGTACGAAGGAGTACGCCGATAAAAAAAGGGTTAAAAGACTAACTTTAGCGAGGGGAAATAAGGTTTATTTATTACGCAAAAATATTAAAATAAAACGATTAAGCGATAAATTAGATTTTAAAAAACTCGGATTATTTAAAGTCGATAAGCAAATTTTAAAAATTAATTACCGTTTATAATTACCTAAAATTATAAAAAAAAATACCTAACGTTTTATATTTCGCTATTCGAATTAGCACCCGAGAACGTAATTATCGATTAAACGCTAAAAATAAAAAAAAAATTAGCTAAAATATAACGTTAAAAAAATTATCGATTATAAAAAAGTCGGACGAGGATACTAATTCCTCGTAAAATAAAATAATTACTTACCTAAAAATAATATATAAAAATTTAAGAAATATATTAAAAACTGCGTCGCTTTTTAATAATATTTTTAATACCGGCCAAAAGATTAAAAACTTTAAAATTATTTTCGAGCCCGAAAAAATCTTAATTTATAGCATTAAAGTTTATTACGTTAAAAATACTAATAGCCGCGGATATCGCTGCTATTTTATTATCCGGGATAAATTGTTTTTTATTAATCGTTACGCGATCGCGAGTATTATTTTCGTTTAATTATTATATACCGCGACGGAATAAGTTATTTTTTTTAAATTTGGCGAATTTCCGTTATTAGCGAAAACAAAAAAGCTTCGATATAGCTTTATTTGTTTTTTTCGTAATCCGTTTAGTTATCCGCTAATTTTTAAGAATTTTTTTTTTATTAATTTTTTTTTTTCGCGAGCCGCTTTTTTTTTTATATCGTACGAGCAAAAAACGATCCGACTAAAAGGCCTTTATAAAAACGGCTACGACTAATATATTCGTTATAACGGGTCGAATTTTCCGTTATTATATACCGCCTTTTATATTTAGAGTAATATAAATACGGTATATCGGCAGGAAGACCGTATTTTCTAATATAAACAAAAAGGATTTTGCGCTTAAAAGCCTTTTTCGACTTTTTTTTAGATTTAGATTTTGATTTGTCGATACGACTTAATATAATAAATATATATTACTAATAAAGCAAAAAAAAAAATAAAACTACGTATTATAAAAAATAGGCACCTACGGCCTATTTATACGACTAACCGATTTTTCGAGGACAAAAAATATAAAAAAGGGAGCTAATATTACGAATATATATTTTTGCAAAAAAACGAATATATATTGGCGCGTAAATTAAAATAAAAGGCACGCTACGGGGCTATTATTAAAAAGGTAAAGGCCTAGGAATAAGGTAGACCTGATAGCCGGTGATATTTAGCTAATAAAATCACGGTTTTAGCGCGTAAGCCGTAAAATAAATTACGCTTTTGGAAAGTAATTTAAGGATAAATTACGGTTAGGAATAGTAATTTAATATAAAATTATTATTTGTTATCGTAATTTAATATTAATATTAATAAGGGGATAAATAAATATATTAAAGACGGATTTTTTATATTATATAAATAGTTATTACCTTAGTAATTAATCTAAGTATTTATTTTATTTATAAATAAGGCATTTAATACGCCTTAACGATTATATTTATAAATTAGTTTTATAATTACTTTTTGTTTAGTATATCTCTTACGCTTTACGTATTTAATAATATAAACCCCAGCATTTTTTTATACTTCGGTTTATCCTTAGTATAATCGTTATACTTAGCTTATTTTTTTTATTTTGTAAAGTTTTTTAATAGCTAAATATCCTATACGTAACGGAAAAAATCCGTATTTAAGTTTTATTTCGAAATATTCGTCGTATTTTAGGTCGATATATCCGTATTATTCGATCTTTTAGTATTTAAGGTTTTTAATATTAAATCGAGGGTTATCTCTAAAAATAGCTCCTAAGGTCCGTCGTTCCTATACCGTATTAGTAATTTTCTAAAAGATTTTTGCTAGCTATTATCTTATACCCTAAAACTCGGCGGCAAAAAATATAACTTCGTTATAAATACGTAGTTATTTATTTTAAAAAATCTCGAATATTTTTTTTGTTAAAAAGATGCTAAACATTTTATCGATAGCTTTTTTTTTAGTCCCGTAGGTTAGGCTTTTTTCGGTAATTTTATTTTATCGAAAATAGTTATTTTCTTTTAACTCGTTATTAATATCGTTTATTAACTTTGCTTTTTAGGTTTAATTTTTAGCTTATTAGGTTTAGTGGTATATTTCGTTTTTTAACCCGGATAAAATATTATCGTCGCTATCCGCGAGTTATTTTTCCGGTCCGAAATATATTAATCGTTTTAGTTTAATAGCGGCTAAGGTTCGTAATATCTTAAAATACTATTTATTATCGTTTTTATAAACTTTATATATTTAATAATTATCGTTAAAATATACGGTTTAAAAAAGCGATATATAAAGTACTTTTTTTCGTTATATAGCGTTAAATTATTTTTTATTTTTTAATATAAGCTTAAATATTTTTTTAGGTTAGCGGTATTCGTTAGCGTAGTACTTTATTCGATCGTAGTTATAATATTTAATAAATAACTTATTTTTTTATAATCGTCGTTAAATAGCGTCTAAATTTATTAATCTATTATAATATTTATAAAAAGTCTGGTTTTTTTAGTTTTTATTTCGTCCGTTATTTTAGTATTGCCGGGGTTTTCCGGTATTTGCTAAAGCTTAAGGTTAATATTTTGGCGTATTTTTTTTTCGGCTCGTCGCGCGTATAATTAATTATCGATTCGTACGACTAATTCGGTATATTTGCTAAAATCGGTAAATAAATCGAAAATTTTGCTAATCTCGTCCTTAACTTTTTTTTAAACTTTTAATAATATAATATAATACGTATATCGTCGGTATAATCGGGCCTAGCGACGATTTTTTTAAATTCGGTGGTATATACTAAAGCAAACGTCTTTTGCTTAAAGGTTTTAAATTCCCGTTCGGTTTGTTTTTTTTCGTTAGGATTTTAAAAAAATAATTTAAGCGCGGATTCGTATCCGGCGTAAAATCCAAAAATTTATCGTATTTTTTTTTTATACTGGCTTAAAAGCTATCTATTTTTATTAGCTTTAAAAAAATAAAATTTAAATTATACGAAGGCACGTTTTTTTAAAAAAAAGGCGGCGTGTATAATTCGCTAAAAATTATTTTAAAAGCTAAATATATAAAAAAAAATAATATACGCGGATTTACGCGAAATATTTTTTAAATCTTTTTAAAATACTATCGTATATAGCTAAAGTATTAAATTTTAATTTATTATATTTAGTAACTAAAATAATAATAATATTGGCTGTTTTTTTTATAGCGGTATTAGAATCCTAAAATTCCTAAATAAGCTTGGATTTATTATTCGTGGTTTTTTCGAGTCGTCGGATTTTTTTAAGGATCGCGTAATACTAATTTTTAGTAATTTCGAAGTCCTCGCTATCGGAGTCGATGCTTATTATTTAGGTTAAAGTGTCGTTTTAAGGGATTTTCCTTTTGTTATTATTATTTTTGCTGACGGTAGATATTTTGCCGAATATTATTTAGTGTTTTTTAACGGTAAACGTACCTAAATAAGAGTGATTAAAATATAACGACTATATTAAAGATAAACCGAAATATAAAAAAATGCTAGGGTTTATATTATTAAATACGTAAAACGTAAAAGATATATTAAGCAAAAAGTAATTATAAAACTAATTTATAAATATAGTCGTTAAAGCGTATTAAATACCTTATTTATAAATAAAATAAATATTTAGATTAATTACTAAGGTAATAATTATCTATATAATATAGGAAATCCGTCCGTTATATATTTATTTATTCCCTTATTAATATTTATTTAAATAGCTATATTAGTTAATAATATTTATAGCTGTTATATTATGCTAACGGGTGCTAAAAAAGCTTCTTTTAGCAACGCTTAGCGATTATTCCTGGTTTACGTAATATTGGATTACGTGACCTATTGGTTGGTCCGTTTTTAGTTTATTGTCCTTTAGGCTGCGTTCCTGGCCCGTATTTATCCATCCTTGGTCCTTGGTTTCCGCATAAGTGTATGTTCGTAATACGCTTTAGTTAAATAATATAAGTTAACACTAATATTTAGATATTTTTTTTAGTAAAAACTGGTAAAAAAAATTATTAGCATATCGGCCGCTTATAAAATACATTTGGAATTCGGCCTCGATTTTAATTTATTTATTTTTTGCTTAAAATTAACTTATTTTATCGGACAAGGTATTAATAGCACTTTTTTTCTTCCGTACTCCGAGATCTTTAAGCGCAAAACACTTTATATATTTTCGACTATTATATATACGGTCTTTTTTATAATTACGTTATTAATAGCATTATTAATAGCAGTCATTATTATAAAATTTTGCTTTAGCCTCGCTTTAATAATACTTATTAATATTATTGCTCATAATATCGAAAATATATTTAATATAAAAGCTCGAGTTTAAATAATATTTATTTAAGCTATTATTAATAATGCCGTTATTTATATTAAGCTTATTTATAGCTTATATATTATATAAAATTTAGGGTAGTAAATATTATAATAATTTTTAAAAGTTTACAAATAACTAATTAAAAATAAATAAACGCTAGGTATTTTAAATAGCTACGGTTATATTTACCGTTATTTTTAGCTTTTGTTTATTTATAAGCGAGACGAAACCTAGTTTATTGCTAAAAAATAAGGTTATAAAAATTAGAAAAAAGCTACCGTATACGGATTTAAAAATATTTAACCCCGATGCTGCCTTAAACTTTAAAGCACTAATAACCTTAACGCTAATCCGTTTCGTACGCCTTTTATACACAAAGCTTATTAAAATAACCGTGGTATTTATAAGCTTTATTATTTACGTACTTTTTTATTTATAAGCTAAATTTATACCTTTTATTTTCGAAGCTTATAATTGGAATATAGCTACCGCTTCGTTTGGTTTTATTTTTATTTTACTAAGATATTTAGCAAGCTTTATTATTCGTTTTTACGATTATACGAAACTTATAAAGATTAAAAAAAGCGGTGCGTATATAAAGCTAAAAGATAAACTCATAAAATTTATTATCGCTGCGTTTAGTTTTATAAAAGGTCGGTTAATTCCCTACTAAAACTTAGTGAATATAAAATTATATTAGCCCGGCTAACTGTTGCAGTACGTTGACTGCTAGTGATAAATAAAGCGAATATAATAAGCGTAATACGAATCACGAGAAACGTTACGATGTGCGTGTTTGTATGATTTATCTATTGCTTAAAGTGACTTTTTAGGTAAGATGTTAAGACTAACATTTTATATAACCTGTCGGTTAGTGGGGTTATAATCACCTAAGCATTTATATTATAACATTAACGTTTATTAATATAAACGACTTAATTTATTAGCGTTAAAGAAATATACTTAAAAATATATTTAATTTAAAAATAATTTATAAGCTTAGGCCGATAATATAATTTACGATAAATAAAAATATTAACTAATTAATCGAAAAAAGCCGCTAAACGTAATTTATAAATTTAATAAAAAATTCAACTAACTAGATTTTAAGTAAAATTATTTTTAAAATATTCGGTGTTTTTAACGATTAAATCGAAGAGCTGGCAAAAAATAGCGAGATTCGATATAACATTAGCAAAAACGCTGCCGAGACGTCGAATTAAATTTTTTAAACTAAAATACGCACTTTCGTTAAAAATCGGATTAAAAATTTACAAAATAATTTAATTAATAAGTTAGTCGAAAATAGCTTAGGGTTAGGGTTACGTTATTAAAAATAACGTCGTTAATTTTGCTTTTTTCGTTTTAACCGTAAACAACGCGGTATTATTTAATTTCATCGGTTTTAACGTTATTACGCTTTTATCGTACCCGTCGCAGCTAGAAAAATTTTAAAAAAATCAGATATTTACGCCAGCCGTCGTTAACGAATTATTACGCTATAATACTACCTCGGCGCTTAATTATAAACGCGCTACGATAAAAAGTATTATAATAAGCGATAAATATATCCCGGAGAATATTAACGTAATTTATTCCGTTTAATTAGCGGATCGTAATAAACTCGATGCTAAAAAATCGGACTTTAAATATTTCGATATATACCGCTAACGCGACCCCGCTAAAATATTAAGTTTCGGATATAATTTTTATCGGTGTTAAAAAAAGATTTTGTTTTATATAAAATTAAAAATAATTTTTATAATTTTATTCCGGCGGTTACTAAATTTAAGACTCGGTAAAGCTACGGATAACCTAAAATATTCCCTACCTAAGCAAAATACGGGCGTTTTGCAACTTTTGGTATTTTTGGAGTAATAATAACGAGAAAAAAAGGCAGGAAAGGCACGTTTGCTTTTATTATCCTTTTTCCGAGTATATTTACGTAATATAATCGCACGGCCCTTATTACCGTATATCATTTGGATATTAATGCCTCCGCCTTAAATATCTTAATTTATACACTATACTAGTAAATGGTATATATTTAAAAAAAAATATAATTTCGTACGGCAGTTTGTTCGTGTTAAAAAGAATCAGCGTATTCTAATTAAATCATGACATACTCTATATCAGTGCGTATTGTTCATTGGATTTCATGCGGTCGTACACGGGTTCATTTTTACTTCCATACATAGTGATTTTTAAGATCCTCCAACCCCGTACCTCTGGTCGTTATGCGATCCAACACCCAAGTTGGGAGCAGCCAGGTCCACCATTTGGCCCCCGTCGCATATCCACCACGCCAGATACAGCCTGTCGCACCACCAAGTATGTCATTGACTACATGCTGTGCCGTCACTTCAGGGGGCTCACTCTCTGGGAGTCTTATTCTCGCCCGCTCATCCAGGAGGAAATGACGAACCGGTTCAAAGTATGAGTTTGAAGGTAACTTGAATTCTTCGCTGCGTGTATTGTTTCTCATCTGTGTATACACTGCGCCAATGAGAACTGTCACTACCCGAACCCCAAGAGGCTCAAGCTCCACCCGAAAGAGCTCGGACGCCTGGGTGACTGCTGCCTTGGAAGCGATATATATACCTGTTTTTATAGCATGGAGAGTTAATGGACATTGCTGAAGAGAGGCATATAAAGTATAGACGACTCAACATACCTTGCCAAGGTACCAATACCTTCGAGGCCACCGAACTGTGATTGACAAGTACGCCCTTTGCTTGAACAAGAAGTGGCGCAAATGCCTGTGTGACGGCCAAGATGCTCCAGAAATTCACATCAAACATCTCCTTCGCGTCATCAATGTCCACATCCAACAGTGGCATGACGGAGCTGCGTGCGGCATTATTGACCAGCATATCAAGAGTCCCTCCGGTGCGCTGTCTCACATGTTCAACACAGCGCGTAATGGATTCCTTGGAGGTCACCTCGAGCTCGAGTACCTCAACACGCTCAAGACTCGCCAATGGTCCTGTCTTGGATGTTTTTCGTAGTGTTGCAAAAACGTGGTAACCTTGGTCGTGTAGGACCTTGGCCATGGCAGCGCCGAGACCACCCTCGCTGCAGCCGGTAATTAATACAGTCTTCCCTGATATGGGCATAGCTGGATTTTGGGGTGATAATCAATGAAGGTCGATGATTCTCAAAGAGAGAAGGGAAAACGATGGACAACTTGAAGCTTTGAACTTGGCTCCGCAACTTGCATGCTAGGACTACAAGGTTCAAGTTTTGCCGGCTGTTTGAATTCAAGTTGGCATCGACTCCATTTAAATGGTTACCCTCTCCCTCGACTTTCGAGCTTGCCCCTTTTAGGTTATACCTAAGCACAAATAACGGGGCCCGAGCGTTATGTCTGGATATGAAGTCTCATGAGCTCTCCACCAAGATCAATTCATTATCTCCTTCGCCATCTAACCTTCAAGTCCCTGTCAGGTGGCGCCGCTATACCATTCCCATATCCATCATCGTCCATAGGAAGCCTGTCCGACCTTGTACCATCTAGATTCACCCACTCCATGAATTCGACATCATACTTTGAGACTATCATGGCGATGGCGAGCAAAACTTCTTGCTTTGCGAAATTCCGCCCTGCACATATACTAATACCACCTCCTGTCATTTCGGAAGAGAATTGGTTAGCCAGAGATAACAGTGTTAGACTGAGGAGTCGTATCTCCTCGGATAAAAGGATCATATCTCACCATATGGGAAAAACGACCCTGATCTACCCGACAAGGAAAACACCCGTCGTTTGACTAGTTTCCTTCTATCATCTCTAATTTCGACTTCTTTGATGTGTCGGTAAGCCCAGAATTCGGAAGCTGGATGGTGCTCTTCGCCCCCTACACGGACCGTTAGCGTCTCTTTCACAAGCGTAACGCACCCGACCACGCAGTGTCAGGAAACTCCCCGGAAGTTGCACCGTGTGATCAGTGGCTCATTCCTCCGTATTGATCAATAGAGACGGCACACGTACAGATAGCTTCGTCAAAGTGAGCAACATGGGTAGGAGCCTGAAAAATAGAGCCCGCTGGTAGATCATAGCCATCAATGGTGACGGGTTCGACGCTCGTCCGGGTAATCAAGATGCTCACGTGTATTCGCAGTGCTTCAGTATAAAGTGACTGTAAAAGTGGAAGCAGTGCCAACTTTTCCGGACTCAAAGAGTCGCCGGTAGAATCTCGAACAACTGCTTGCTCGACCTCTTCCCGAACATCCCGAAGCAGGTCGGGATCTTTGATAATCTCCATCATGACCCAAGTGGATATTGCTACGGTATTGGATTGGAGACTGGTAGCATTTGATATCAGAACTGCCGTTCATAATTGAATAAAAACAAGGGATGCGACACTTACCCAAAAACGAACAGAGCATATATGCCGCTGATGCTTTCAGGCCCGAAATCGAAGGATTTGACCCATTGACTCAAGCTTCTGGAAATTCGTGATCCAAATACGGGTTCCCATTCATCCTCTTCACCTAGGTCGGATTTATCCCAATTGAACTCATGATCTGCCGTCTCATACCACTTCAGACACATGGCCCGGAATGCGTCTCTGGCCTGTACAGCACTTCTGTTTAGCCAATGCGGTAGCCCAAATGCCAAAGGCTCGACATGTTTTTCGAACTTCCAAAAAGCATCTATAAAGCCCGGGTTGATCTCTAGGATGCGCGTGCCCAGAAGTGAACGTGTCGCGGCGGCCGACATGTTCTGCCTCATGAATTCCATGATTTTCACGTCGACCCACTCTCCCACCGGGTATTTAGCAAGCTGCTCGCCAAAGAACCTCTGGAATACCGCCGACAGTGCGCTGACGCTGCGGGAACCCACCAGCGTGTCATCATGGAGGCGGTGCTTCGCGTGCCAGATGCGCTTCTCGGGGACATCACCACTGCCTTTGCGCGGTACATGAGCACCCCCAGACTGGTCCGCGGCGAACTTGGCCAGGTCTTTATGTGCATACCCACCGGAATGCTCCAGCACGCTCAGAATCCAAGGTTCAGAACCGAATGAGGAGCGGAAGATGGCCGAGATGTTACTGCTGCCAGTGACAAGATACAATTTCATAGGTCCCAGGCGGCATTGCACGATACGACTTGATTTGAATGCGTCTCTGACAAAAACCACGCCATTAGTGACGTGGGGAACTCGGATAGGACTATTGAAAACCCACCTCACTCGTTCTATGAATAGCTTCTTGTTGGTCATGAACTGCAATGCATTAGAGACGAACGGAATAGTCTCGTCAATGCGAGGAGGTTGTTTGACTTTGCTCCGGCCCGGCCATGCAAACAATAGAGTGCTCAGCACCAGTATAAGAACCAGAACGTTTGGTGTCATCAAGGTCCACATCTCGAACGAGTGGAATGCCATGTTCTAGGATCAGGACTGTCTTGGAAAAGAACATTGCAATCGGGTATTGGATGACTTGTTTGGAGTTTGCTTGTAATTCACTAGAGCTGATAGGATGTAGGCAGCATCTTGTGTTGGATCATATAATCTCAACACGGGCTAAAACAGAGAAATACATTTCAAACACGTTTTCCATACGGATGGGGCTTATGTATTGATATCAGGGATGCAATATTATGTGATAGATTCCTTTATCCGTCAAGGTCAGAAAAGCTTACAATCTCTAGATACACCGGGAGACTTCAAGTTGCACAGCATGGCCAATCTGACTTCTGCCGTGCGACAACTTCGCCACCTGGCTGCGTAGGTGCAGATCGATACTACCCATGCCTGCCAGATAATGAAACGTCAAGTCTCCAGTGCCTTGGTATCGTCCACCGTAAGGACGCGATGCTTTCTGAAGCCTTTATTCGGTATTAATATCCGAATTTCTGTGTGATGCATATGGCGCAGCTACTGGAAGCGCTAAAAGTACCTGTAATAAGCTGCAGAATTGATATGATCGAGATAACAGAGGACCAATGAAGTGGCAGAACACACAGTCTTCGAATATCGACCCCACCCTACATGAAAGCTGATGCCTACATGAACAAGATTCCCGCATGATACATAGTAATACCTGGTCGAGTGGATCTATTTCAGACTTGCCAACGATACCGTATGTGGTGTGACATGGCCCGGAACACTTCGCCTTTGGGTGAATCAAAGCATCATGCTGTGTAATCTATACAAACAAAGGCTCCAACTTGGCATTGGCAGATTATACTTGTCTTTACCTCAATCTTCAGTCATGTTCTGCACGTACCCCTAGACGGCCACCCAATCAAGTGTAGCAATTCATGCGGGAATCTTGAATCCTCCCGGAACCAGGTTTGTAAAAACATGACCAGGGTCGTACTTTTCCCGTACACTTTGCAGCTTCTCCAAGCTGTCCTCGCCGTACCCGTCTATCGGTCGCTGCCATGACGCCGCGTAATTGATATAGATGAACGGGTCTAGAGCATCCAGCTGACCAACATCCCGCTCGATCGCGGCAATTAGCGACCTGGCAGCCTCGTCGACGGCGCCATCGTCTGTTGCATTCGACCACTTGATGTTGATGTTGACCACTATCAGGGTCCGGTTCTGGCGGTCGCCCAATCCGAGCGCGTTGGAGCCGGCGTGGCGGGCGTAGAGCTGCGGCAGCAGTGGGTCAAAGCCCAGGGACCAGGTAATGCCGGGAATATCGCGAATGGTGGCGATGCTGGTATTCCACGCAGCGACGGTCGCGTTGATGGCGTCAACGGTGGAGTCGATCGTGAGCGTGGCACTGGCTTGCCTATTACCGGCAACAACAGAGTGCAGTTAGTACGTGTCCCATAGCAGGTATTACAAGTGGGTCAGATGGCATAATAGTGCGGCGCATGTAATTTGTAGACAGCCAACAGTTCCTCATGAGAGAGATGGGGGCCGCACCTGTCGCCGTCCGGGTCCTGTGCCGCCTGCTCGGCAGCCAAGTCCGACATATTGGTGATGCGCTGCGTACTGACCAGGGCAGTCATGTTTTTCCAGGCGTCAAAAACCGGGGGATCTGCTATAGGCTTCGTATACTTTTCATCGTTGACCACGACTTGGAGATCCCCGTCGCCGGAATACGCAAACGTTGTGATCAATGATGCATACTCATCATAACTCTCTGGGTTGGTGTAAGCCGCCAGAGCGTTGATCTGGTCATCGGTCGTGTCGATTGCCCGGATTACCTGACCTCCCCAGAAGTCGCCTTGGGCAAAGGCACGTATGTCAACACGGGTCACGATCCCAAAGTTGTTCTGGCCGCCGCGTAACGCCCACATCAGGTCCTGATTCTCGTCCTCGCTGGCGTTGACGATTGTGCCGTTTCCCAGGACGACCTCGAAGTTTGTGACGGCGTCACATGCCCATCCGAAGCGAGGTCCAAAGTAACTAATGCCACCGCCGAGCGTGAGACCTCCAACACCAACCCCGGCAACGCGGCCCCCGATGGCACTCAGTTGTAGAGGATCAAGGTAGGCATAGACGGCACCCCATGTTAACCCCACACCCGCGGATACAATCTGCTGGGTTTCCGCATATGTATCTTGACCACTGGCAGGAGATGACGTTATGTTAGCGAGCCCAGAAAGGTCGATAGTCACACCATCTTGGATGTTGGCTGCTCCGACGAAACTAGCATGGCCCCCCGACCGAACGGCAAACTGGCAGCTGCCGGAGCCAGCCGAGCCAGAACTATTCGTTGCAGCCAAGATGCTAACTGCAGTCGACACATCTGTAGCTGTCTGCGGTGAGAGGATGCAGGAAGGTTGTACAGCAGTCTCCAGTAAGGAGAAGTAAGAGTCGAGCGATGCTGTGTATGTAGTGTTTCCGGGGTACGAGACCAAGCCGTCGAGTGCGCTGGATAAGGCCAGGCACTTGCCCTCTTTCGTCAGCTAACCATTTCTGGTAATGCATGCAAGGGGACATCTTACACAGTTGCCCGCCGAACTCGACACGTTCACCATTTTGAATGGACCTGCAGGAGAGTAGGCAGCCTCTTCTGGAAAGGGGTTGTGAAGAGAACGCAAATCAGCATAATCCTTTTTTGACAAACCATTTAAACGAACGCAGAACGCAATTTATGTAAGCGGTTGGACCGTAAAAAGTTCGTTCGGTCGTCGACCAAGAGAACGACCGTTATCAAACGAGGGTGTGCAAATTAAGAGCCTGGGCAGGACTCGGGAGTCAAGTCCTCAAGTCCGCCGCATAACGTAAAACATAATGCAAGACTGCCTGCAGTCCCGGTGTAAAATGACGAACTAATCGACCCAGATCATCTGAATGATACCTACTCCTCGAATCTACAGAGTACATCTTGGGGGCCATGTTGTATCTTCGGCTCATGTGGCTGATCCTCCGGCACCAGATTGGGTACCTTGATGTTTCTTTGCTGACTGCATACACCGGCAATTCTTTGAGGAACATCCCGCCTTAGTCGAAAGGCACAGCCCTATGTCGGTTGCTCGGCGCATCCTACGAGGAGGGTTGCATTTGAGTGGACCGATCCGCTGCTAGCAAACGGCACTTTACCACGCAAGGTCGAAGAAAGAGGGACACTGTCGTTCGACTTGGTCGGAAATCGTAAGTTATGCGCTCTGGTTACTTCGGTTATACGAAACCGACATGCTGGATACCGGAGTGTTTACCTGCTCCAGGCATGTTTCTCTGAACGCCTGCGAGCTGCAACCCGTGCACGAGAATTGATTGGAGGACACGGAAGCGCACTTTCGTAGAGCTTTGGGGGTAAGCATTGGTTCAATGTAACGTGGAGACCCATCGTCATTTCAATTCCGCATTGGCTGGTTGATCAGTCATATTCGCCTTGTGATGCAGAAAGACAAGAGTGAACCATATGCGTGGGATTTTCAGCATGCCTCGTCTCACTACCCACCTTCTATCACAGACCAATAGCGTAGCGCTGCACCTGCATCTGCAGCTTGCTTACCCTGCTAACCTAGGTATATACAACCCCCCGTATATCTACAGAAACCAGGAAATTACAACATGTTTTCTGTTTAGAGAAGAGAATGTATACATCTGCCGAACGCTGTAATAAACACTACTAGGCAGTGGCACTATGATTTCGCTTAGTGATCGTAACGTGATAGTCCTGCCCTTCCTTGACCGAGATGATGCCCAAAACCGGACGGCCAACATCTGGTTGCGGCATGGAGGGGTTGCCAACAGGCTTGATATCGAAGCGACGCAGGAGCGTAGCTACGAATGCAGTCACGAAATACTTGGCCAGGAACCTGCCACTGCATTTGGTCTTGCCACCGCCAAAGGGTCTCCAGGACGGGCTGCTAGGCAGCTTCCGGCCCGCCTCCGTGTCGAGCCACCGCTGAGGCCGCCAGTCGGTGATATCACCACCAAATACATCCTCGTCAAAGTGGAGTAGGCGGTGCGGTACCATTACCCGGTTACCCTTGCGCATGAGCTTTCCGCCAATGACAACATCGCGAGTCACCAGGCGCACCGACGCCGCCCAGCCAGCTAGTCGCAGCGTCTCGTGCCAGATTGCGTCAACTGTCGGGCATTTGGCTGCATCCTGGATATAGGTGACGTCCACCAATTCGTCGCCACGGAACGCAGGAGCAGTCTCGGCGCGAAAGGCCTCAAGATATGATGGGTTTCGCATTAGATGTGTCAACATCCAAAAGGACGTCTTGCGTGCGTTTGTGTTTATACTAGAATGTTGTTAATCGATTGCTTGAAGATGAGGCGTATTGCCAGTGGAGAAATGGAAGAGTTACGCGAAATAGAGATGAAACACGACAACGGCCAAGTTTTCGTTGTCCACTCCTATGGCTCTCATCTCATCTTCAATGGTGTTGATGATCCAGGCAGCCTGATCCCTTCTCTTCTCCCGGGGAATATCAAAATAGGCCTTCAACGAGGCCATCATGTGATCCCGCGGCGCTGTCATGTCTCGACAAAGGAATCCTGGATACTGGTACAGCATCTTCCAAATTACTTCGTCGAATACGATGTACGAATCGGCGTATTTGGGATCAACTTGATCCAAAACGTCACCAAAGTAGACATATTGTCCTAGACGAACAAAATAATCCGACGTCCACTCGTACAAGGGAAGCTGGATCTCAGTGGGACTTCTAGAAGCCGCGTACCCGCAATCTCTGGAAAAGATGTCGAGGTGGATCTGTCGGTTTATCCAAGTTTGAGCTTTCTGCTGAAGTATGACCATGTTATTGCCTGGGTGTAATTGATAGACGTGCATGCGCTGAGCTAGCACACCGAGGGACAGTCCCTCGGGATTGGGAAAGCCAGGCTTGTTGCTAGAGAGGGGAGTGTATATGGTCTTGATGGTTTCGTCGTCGTTGCCATTGGTCCTCATCAATATTTGCACGAATTCTTCGAAAGAAAGAGCATCCGTGTTCTTGTATACCTCGGCAGATTGTCTTGCATCAGTGACTGCGTAAAACGTATGGTTGAATGTCGTCAGAGCAAATGGTTCATTGCCAGTGCTGGCAAAATGACGCCTGGTAATGGTGTTAGTCAAGGAAAAGCGGTTCTTCATTATTTACTTGCCTCGCTCGGGTGAGCAAGCCATTCGAATCATTGAAGAAGGCTAGGCCGTGGCCTGTGAATGACCTGATGAGCTATGATGTCTTTCTCGTCCGAGTAGTTGTCAGATTTATATACCTAACACTGGAGCATAGCTTCATTAGCAATGGGTACACTGCAAACATCACAAGACAGATGCAACACGTACGGGGAATCAGATACGGTAGTTCTTTTGGCTCGTCAGGATGGAGCATGGGATAAATGGTAAATCTCCAGCATCGCCAAGTAGCCCAGGCAACACCACAGAAAGCGAGGACGATCTTTAGGGTAGCATGGCTTTGTAGGTCAATATGACCATCCCATACACTGGGAAGCATTTTGCGGTGATCAACTATTCGGAAACGGATGGAATGGATCGAAAATTGCTGGCGAGGCCGCATGTAGCTGTCCAGCGATCATAGATGCATCGTGCCTTTTGTACAAGCCGCCCGTAAGCATGCGACCACATGGGGATCAACAAGATTATGCGTATCTTTGTCTGGGCCGCGACTGATTCCAAGAAATCAGCCCTATCCGATGCGAGATCGGGCGACATACCTACGTCGCAACATTTGCATGCACACTGTGCCTCATTGGTTCCAAGAGCAGCAATCTTCATGAATCCAACGTAGCAGTCAGGTTGAGCCGGTTCAAAAGTCCCTGGGTGACGCATGAAGTGACATGTTGGTACTTTGCAGTCTTCCTGATGCGTTTGTTACTACTTTCGACCCTTGGTGGGTGGACTTTCACGAGTTCCAGGCAGGGTGACTGCAGAACCACGGCTCATGTACACCCAGCCTTGTGTATATATCCCACATATTGCTGACGTTGGAAGAATTTGCAGCACAGCATGCAGGCCCTTGCTCAGTGTCCAGATAGTCTGTAAAACAAGGTTCGGCATTCCTGACGCCAGAGAAGCCGCCATAAGCACAATTTTAGATGTCCGCTTCACCCCACCTGCCGCGCGACGAATTGTGCGACTTGAAGCTCGCTCAGCCTCCCTATGGTTGCCTGCATCTGCAGATTCCCTTACATACCGTACTGGATACAAGGGTATCGCATCGTCTAATCGGGGTCGCCCTTGCCCCAAGTACGTTGCCTGCACAGAGGCATTCAATACTCCGTACCTGCCTACTGATTTATCACCTGCTTACAAGGTAGCTTCCATGTTTCAATTTCACGTCTCCCCAATCCCTCCCTGTCCTTCACATTGAAACCGTGAGTTGATTCAAGACGACGACGAAGACGAGAAAACTGTACAGACAATGGCTACAGACGCTGCCGCTGGGACCATCCTGGTCACTGGCGCCAACGGTGGACTCGGCAGTGCCATAGTACAGCACATCGTCACGAAACCCGAGTTTGCCGCCTACCATGGACTTTACACGGTCCGCGACACTGCGCACGCGTCTGATCTCACAGCAGCGCTGGCACACGGCCCTGCACACTCGCACAGCATCGTGAGTGTTGATCTGGCAAATCTGGACAATGTTCGCCAGGCAGCGGAAAAGATCAATGTAGGTGCATTCAATATTGGTTACAGGAGCCTTGGCAAGGGCCTAGAGTGCTAATAAGTATTTACGCCACAGGGGCGCGTTTCGTCAGGCGATATCCCGCCGATCAGAGCTCTCATCCTGAATGCTGGCTTCCAGGATTTCGGCAAACAGTCTTGGACAGCAGACGAATTCGACACCACATTCGCGGTCAACTATCTCGGACACTGGCTGCTCACCCTGCTTTTGCTTAAGAGCATCGAAAAGGAGAACGGTCGGATTGTCATAATCGGAAGCCAAGCTCATGAGTAGGTAACTTTGTGCTGATCTAGAGTCTGCTTCGTCTCTGCTCCTATTGCCCCCTCCTCTCCCTCATTCAGCTCCGGCCAAGATGCAAGCTATGCGACACGATGGCGTTGGGAAACTGGAGCTGACCTGTGACACTCTTACTTAGTCCCAACAATCCGAAAAACGCAAGCACCAAGGCTTTCGACGATCCCAAGTATAAATCCTTCCTTTCAGATGCCGACAGTTTCCATGCTATCGCCAAGGGCAAATGGAGCCCTGCGACCGAGGACGCATCTTTTCGAGGCGGATTTCGACGGTACGGCGCCGCGAAATACTTCCAGATCAACATGCAGCACGAACTCCAGGCTCGGCTGAACGCCGACCCCGCCTTGAACAAGATTTCCGTCGTCGGCGTCGATCCGGGCCCCATGATCACCGGCTTGCAGCGCCTTGCGCCATGGGTCATCCGCGTACTCGTCTTCAAGATTGTCTACCCGTTGATACTATACACCAAACCAAACAATGGGATGGTCAGGTCAACGACGCGCTCGGCCAGTGATGTCTTGAAGGGCGCGTTTGCAGTGGGTGAGGGGGGCAACCCGCCCAAGGACATGTACTGGGATGGTAGAACGCCAGCAGAAACGAGCGAGGAGTCGAGGGACGCATCAAAGAGGGAGTTGGTATGGAAGGAGACGGTAAAGTTGACAGGGTTAAAGGAGGGCGAAACAGTTCTTGCCAATTGGTCATAGTTGATCGCGACCGTCGCTAGCGATTAGCGTCTGGGGCCTATACAACGTCTAGTCAGGCTTATAGTGGGCTGCTGTCAAGTGTATAACTTATTGTCTACCAATACTCGACCACCCTAGGTTAGATGATACCCACATCCAATCCCTCCTAGTGTGAACGGGTGTCACGTACTCTGTATTTGTATGTCATTGACCTAGCTCGACTGGTGACACTAGCTTCTAGCGAAAAGTCTAAAGCTTGAAAGACTCTAGACGTTCTGGGCACTGATCCAAGATGGGGCAGAAAGAGGATCTATAGCATGTGGGCTTCAGTGGGGCTAGTCCCCTACAACCTCGCCGGACAAGCTGAGATGAACTCCACCGGGGAGATTCGTGAACTCGACTAGTGATCGCAATTGCGGATTATGAGCCGTGTCGATGGGATGGGTCAAACTTGTGCTATCTCATAAACCTGAACCTGCATGCTTTTTTGCCATTGTATACACATCGTTCCACGTCTCCGAACGAACTATCGGGCTCCGAGTCTGCTGCGCATCATCACATTTCAGTGCGATCCAGCGTAGTATCGCCCTGGGTTTTAAGCAGCGTAGAGTCGGTGAGCTCATAGTAATTCTTGCGGCGCGGCGTCTGATCGGTCCCGCCAAACGTTACCATCGGCTTGTCCGGGCCGCTCATGCCTTCCTCGCCCTTACCGTTTCCCTTGGATGCATGCCCTGAACTTCCCAATAGCCGTGATCGTATGGACTGGAAGAAGGACGACCCTCCGATCGTGTGTGTCGCGAATTGTGGGAGTGACGGCATACAGCCCACAATGATGGCAATGTTGGTCTCGATCAGACTGGGGTTGCCGTACGTCAGCCGTCTGGATCATCTCGGAGATGGGGGGAGGAAGATTCGGGAGAACAAATACGTACGAGGCCATGCTTGTGATGGCGGTGAGCCATCCGACATCAGTTGATTTGAGCAGTCGTATCTTGAAGACGACAGACACTATGCTAGCACCAACACCTCTGTATAGCATTAGCTGTTGCTCCTTTTGGGTTGGCAGGCGAGCACCTACAGAAGAGCGGTAGAAAAGACGGCGATGAGCCCAAAGCGCCTAGCGGGCGGCATTTGCAGTCGCGTTATAATCGGCAGCGGCAAGATGAAGATATAGAAGTCGATCAGGGTCGCAATGGTGCTCTGCACCACGCCGCCCGTAGTCATTGGAGTCTTGTTCGCCTCGAGAGTCAGGATCAACGACTCCCATGACTGTCCCACGCGCGGCGCCAGGTAGACGGCGGCCAGCGGGATGTTCGACAGGTAGACCAGAAAGGTGACGGCCATGCCCACGTAGATGGCGATGCGGGTGGTCCGCTGAATCGCGAACAGCTGCTGGTACAGCAGCAGGATGGCTGCTTTGGGAAAGAAAAAGGCGGGCGACCATATCACCGTCTGGGCAAACGTGAGCTTGAATACGCTCGCGTCGTACCAGCAGACGGGCACGTCCCATTGGTGCCGGTAGAATTTGTGTTCTGAGGGCACACGAGCGCCAAAATGTCAGCAAAACAAAGTCTCGAGGCCGGCGGATGGGGCTGCTCACGGGCGCAGATGACGCCTGTAAAGGCAATGTTCATTACACAGGCGACAAGGGTAAAGTCTATCAAAGAGTATTGTTAGTATTCCATTATCATATCGGCTTGGGTTATAGCAATGGGCAACTTACAATCGGCCGAACGTAATGATCTCCTGTTGACATATAGCCGCACGGCAATGGCGGTGGTCGAGATTGCGCATAGGGAAACGCCGACGGCGATGACGGCTGGTCCCTGAGATGGCGGATCGATGAAGTTGTACACTCCATCCGGAGATGTCCCTGCCGGGATGGTGCAAAGGTCGACGCCGACGGTAGACATGGCTTGCTTGCTTTGACTTGGATATTGAGTGTCAAATGGGCGCTGTCGACATGGGCAAAAGGGTTTATAGACCGGCAGAGTAGAGTAATACTGGGGGAAAGGAGCGAATACCGCCCGTGCCTACTCTCGGCATATTCCATTTGGTAGACGCTCCCGTCGAACCACTCTTGCGAGCCACACCATCATAATTAAAAGATTCAGTCGCAAGTAACAGTGGTATGATGAGCAGTAATCAGAGGTCAGCTAGGTACAGGCAGTATTAACCTCGTAGACGCC